>PVLD010014734.1:0-51201 GCA_004027595.1 Dinomys branickii | reverse complement strand
TAGAATGGTCTCCAAGACATAGAAGAGCAATCTGTAAATATGTGCATATTTATGCACACCATAATTTGTATCATCTACAGAGACAAACTTTACAAGTATATTTAGGTGTGTTATCATTTGTGTGAAACACACTCACACACACAAAGAGGTCCTTGTTTGTATTGTGCCTGGAAAACTCTCTTACACTATACAGAAGAAGCTAGTAATTATGTTTATCTCTTGGGAAGGGATTTGGGTGGTTGAAGAATCAGAGATCTGTTTAGACTTACTTTTCTCTATGCATGCATCCATTAATACTTCAAGGAATGAAATATATGTTAAAACTGTGGGTCAAATGCAATTAATGCATCAGCTAAATGTGTCCTGGAGACCTCAAGTGTTTAGTACCATTGTGAAAACAGGCTGAATTTAAACATGTGTTTGTCTTATAAACTGAGGACGCTGAAGTGGAAACTTACTTGCTCCTTCATACAGCAAGCAACATCCTCAAGGGTATGACTACAAAGAGGTGCCATAAGGCTCCCTGACCATGCAAATGAATGCGGAGACAGCTCATTCTCAAGGGAGAGAATCAAGAGATGGCAGGGTTTGGGGAGGGAAGCAAAAAGACATAGAAATGGGAATTGATATATGTTAGGTACATGTATCCACTCCACACAAACAATGTATGCATTTATTACTGTGAACAGGTACAAAAAAAGGAAGAGAATCAAGGGATGGCTGGGAAGTGGAGGAGGAAGTAAAAGAGGATGACAAAGGAATTAAGATGTGTCCCACACCGTACATGTATCCACTTCCCCCAGGGAAGGAAGCATTATACATATGTACTACTAAAGTAAAAAGAAAAAAAATGTACTTTCTTGTGAAAAATTACTGAAAGGAGATCAGTGAAGAGTCCATTAAGAAAGCAGCCCCAGAATGGACTCGTTGAGTGAAGAAGGGAATGAAATTAACCTGGCTGCTTATTCATCTTCTGTAGCCTGGTTTTTAGGTCTCCAGAATAAATTTAGACCTCAATACAAAGGTTGTATATTTAAAACAAAACAAAACTCATCCTTATTTGAAACTGACTTGCTTTACCTTTTCTAGACTTTCCATAATTTGAATCAACCTCAGCATCCAATGACTCCCAAATTTCTCCTCCACTATAATCTAATTTTATCACCACAGCTCTAGGGAACACTGTGTGCTTTCCAAAGACAATCACATTTCTTCTGTGAAAATCCAGTCGGGCTTTTTACAGGGAGCAATGTCAGTGTAGACATGGCATATAACTATGCCTCCCTGTCATTGTGGAGAAACAATTCCAGAATTTGATTGTGTTACTTGCCCACTCATTGGGCTTAAATTACACTTCCATTGAAGTATGGTCTTTCTGGAAGAGATTGCAGTGCTCAGTGACTAGAACACTTCTCAGCAAGGGACCGCTATAATGGCCAGAGAGTGAGAAGTGAGGGCTGTGATGTGCTACGACTACAGAGCACCTGTGAGACAGGAGGGCTGTGATATTGGTGCAAAATATAGCAGACATCACAGCGCCTTTGTATTAATATAGAGGCAATGTAAGATTTTTTTTAAAGGTAAAGCAAAGGAATCCCAGGAAAACTGTAGGTATCCTATGAGCATAAGTAGTCCAAGATCTGTCTTATACTCCCAGGGGTGCTATAAACTCACACCTGACAGGCTTGTTCTGCTCAGCCTCAATCAAGCCTGCATGTACTGTCACACCAGCCGCTTTCATTTCAACAGCCTAAAGAGTAATCTGCTAGACAAACAGCTCTGATGGAACAGAAAAGCTAGAGCTGTGTTCTTTAAAAAAAAGTCTCTGCTGCAATACTTCTTGCTGTGATAACAAGGCCTGGAATAGAAATGCAAAGTAAACATGCTCACCACTAAAGAGAAAGAGAGAGCAAGGGAACCCCACGCACTGTGTACTTCTCTCTGAAGTCCTGTGTTATGGGGCACCATGTACTTCTATTGTGTTTTGGACAGACTCTCATTCCTATGAAGACACTGCAAGTACATTTGTTTGATTTCATAAAATGTTCGACAAACAAAGCAAACTTTTAAATTCACCCTTATTCTGAGCATCTTTAAAAATTAGAGCTGCAGATGATGTACAGTCTGATGCTTCATCTCACAGGTGACAAAGCAAGACCAAGCAAGAGGAGGAAATGAATTAATCAAGATCAGGCAGCCAGATAAGGGTAGAGATCAGACTGGAACCCTGTCTCCAGCCCAGGGGTCTGCCCTAAGCAGCCATGCTGGGGACTTTGGCTCCATTTCAGGCTCTTTAATATATTAAAAATGGCCAGTTAAGTAGATGTGTAGTTATAATTTTGCATATTTCCACCAACCAAATGACTTTGACCAATATGGTTTAACTAACAGAAAACTGGCCACAGAGGTGAATGTATTGTGAATATATTATATTTTAAGCAATTTTGGTTGTAGTTCATTTGGTTGTAGTTCATTCAGTATTGCACTCTTGTAATTGCATCAAGAAGGCACTCATAAGAGGTGGCAGGATCAGAAAGGGTGATCTTTTTTTTTTTTTTTTTTTTTTTTTTTTGTGGTACCAGGGATCGAACTCAGGACCTTGCACTTGTCAGGCAAGCGCTTATTCAACTGAGCTATATCCCCAGCCCCAGAAAGGGTGATCTTTTTTATAAAGATTTTTGTAAAAACAGAGTGAGCTCGATCAGTGGCTGTCGCTACAGGGAGCAGACACTGTGCTTCTCAAAGTGAACCTGGCGTTTCAGACAGTGAGAATATTAAATGAAAGGACAGGGCCAGGCCCACCCTTGTGAAATTTAGTTGTGTGGGCGCACTGGCCAGAGGTGTGTATGAGATGTATATGCAGAGATAAGTTAACTGAGGGACCACAAGCCCGAAACCTCTTGGAATGTGTGGTTAGAGAACCTACAGGGCCACAAGTCCAAGTAGGATCAAAACACATTGCCTCAAGGAATGAATGCTCTGGCCCTTGTCTTCCCCATACTCAGATTTATTGTTTAGATTTACCCTAAGTTAGTCATGGAACAGACCCCCCTGACTTTTCCCTGCCCTTCCCCTGTCCCCTACATGAATCCCTGCATAGACATCCTTCTTTCATCCTTTATCCTTGCTTCTTGGTACTAGGAATAAAAAGCCACAAAGCATCAGCTCAGGGCCTTCTTTGTAAGACTCCCTCAGGCTGAAGAGTCTCAGTTAAGAGAGTTCCCCTGGGCCTTACTGGAGTTTGAGTTGGACACTGATTCCAAGTAATCTCTCATCCTTGCACCACGCCATGGTTGTAAGCTGTGAAATAGTTTTACTATTACCCAATGGTCTGATTAATGTACATTTTGAGTGTGATTTATTTATGAGTCAAGTTTTGTGACTTCATCCAAGAGTAATGTTCTCTACCAAGCAAAAAGTTAAGCTGTCTGTTATTCAAAGTATCTTCTTAGACTTTATAAGAATGGTAGACAGATAAATTGATTCTCCTCACAGGAACATTTTATCATCTGTCTTCTTGTTTACAAAGTGTTTCATTACAAATCCATAAACATAAGACTCACTCATCTATGGATAGGTCGCATTCTCTTTATCAGTAAGTTGCTAAATCACCTCATATGTATGTGTCCACCTTAGGAGTCTGTTTGGTATATAACTATCAACTCTCACGGATTCTGTGACAATTTACATATGCATTTTGTTCATTGTTGCTGCTCTTGTGATTCCATGTGAAGCAAGTTCCCCGACTCTGCCTGCAAATACCGATCTCATCTCCTTTTAAATACCTACTTCATGTTTGACTTCCTTCACATAATCTCAGATCTGTCATCTGAAAATCATTTCTTGCTTTTCTGACCACACTCATCTCTGGCCATTCTTCTCTGGCTCTCTTAATATAACAAATATTTTACAACTAATATTACATGCAGTCGCGCTTACAAACACCTCAGGAACAACCTGTTTGAAACCATGGTCTTTGTCTTGTTTCTTTGTGAGTTGTGCATGGTGTTTCACACCTAGGAGCCCTGCCCATAGTTGTTGTGAATGAATGAATGGATGGATTAATCCTATCTGTTGTAACTGTTCAGCATAGCTTGTTGAAATAGCTTGATATTGGCTCATCACCTAGTGGAGCAATCTCCCAAACCTAAAAGTCCTTTGAACCAAAATGGCAAAAGAATTCTAAATTTATGCCTATTACAATTTCCTTTCTTGAAGTATTTCTAACTGAAACTTAAAAATTACACCTATCAATGGATCAATAGTTTAAAAAAGCAATAGCCATTATTATTTAAAAAATATTTCCTTGTCAGTGAAGGAGAAATAAACACTTTAAAAAAATAAATTGAAGCATACATTCTTAGTGTCACAGAATAAACACGGGTATGAATCAACATCCTTTTCATATTCCATGTTAGCTTACAAAGATAACGACTTCCTGTTGAGTTTCTATAACAGATACTCTTTCTTTCTTGAACTGAGAACCAATTATATAGAAATACAAATATACTTCAATTTTATAAAAGCCTTTAACATGTATTATATTTGCATACAAATGTATTCTGGGCCTTGAAGAATATGAAGAATATGCTAATGCTTCTTTCCTGATGTGAACACTTGGACAATTTCTTATGAATCATTTAACACTAAATTCACTGTTTCGATATACTAAAATGGCAAGTTCATATTTACATCCCTCACCACTTTACATAAAGACTTACATGAAACACTGATATATAATGAAATGTACATGACATTCATATCTACAGTTTTGCACATATTAAGCTGACTAATAGAAGCTTATCAATTTCATTTTTTAAATAAATGCATTATAGTAAAACCATTGTCATGGAAATAGCAAATGAAGAAGCAATTTCCTCTTCAGATCAATGGCCACAATTTGAGATCATTGTAGGTTTAAATTTCATGTCCTCTACACAAATATATAAAACTCTTTAATGGTGGTTTCAAAATCAATTGAAATAAAGTTTCATATGAGTCACATTTCCTTTTCTATAGATTCTTTTACCTGCCCACAACTTGAGTGTCAAGATTTAGGGCTCAATTGTTGATAAGCAATTAGTACTTGCTTTTTCTGGTCTCTAAAATATGCCAATCTGCTCCAAAATAGACTCTATCTTTTCAGACATGTTTTCAGCTTGAGATTTTAAATTTTCTTTTCTCCTTAGTATTTGTCTGGATTAGTAGTAGCTGTGCCAAGACGAAGTGGAATTTGTGTGAACAAGACCCCATTGTGTTATAAAAGGGAAAGACCCAGCCCTAAAAGCCAAATTTAATACTGATTCTGTTCTCTTAACTTAAAGCCAAGTGACAAAGTGTCACAGCACCTTGCCAATTTAGCTTATGTTCCATATGAATAGAATCTGACCATTTTCTCTAATAGAGACAGCATGCAAATTTCTAGCATTCACCTTTTGAAAAGCTGTATTTAAAACTGCTGTGTGGGAGAACAGAACGATATGTGAAGGAGATCCTATGTGAGGTTCGACAAGGGTTAGTTTCTGATACACATAGCCAGTCACTTTTGAACAAAGGCAAACATTTTCTAATGTATTTTATAATTTCTTGCAAGTAGACCAACAAAACTATAGGCAAGCACATCTTTGCCTATATCCCATTTTTCCATATACATTCTACCGTGAATCAGCTCAAGACAGGACTGCCAAGGAAGGAAGAAAAAAAAAGATAAAGTTACTATGATGTTCACAAAATAGTGTATTTGGTATTTAAGTCCTGGATAGTCATTAAAATAATATAACCTATATAGTGTTTTGGCTAATATGTAAATTCTGTCCCTGTTCTCATTGGCTGATGATATAGACATTGGTAAGTAGCCCTTGCAAGAGAAGAATTTACATTATTATAAGGAATAAGATTGAGTGACTAGTTTCTTCTTGAATGAAGACTGGGATCAAAAAGGGTCTTTATTTAACCCTGGGGGTATGAATAAAATCTTCAAATGCAGAGACTAAGTGAAGGAAAAGGAAGGGAAGAAAAAGAGAAGGAAGGAGAGAAAAGAAAGAAGGAAAACTATGCAAAGAGAAAAAGAAAAAGAAAACAAGGAAAGATAGTAAGTGTTCATCCATATTGAAGGGTCATCTGTGGTTAAGAGGTCAAGGAAATGAAGACCAGCAGAGCTATATGTGAGAAGAGATGAACAGGAGGGCAAGTGGGCCTTAGAACATATTCTTACTCCAGGCCCAAGACTTTGAGAAGTATTTCTGTGAAACTGAGGGGCAAAGATGTTTTGCAGGGGTGGCAACAGGTCCATTATTCATTCATCGAATGCACTATTTATTTTTTTACATAACAATAAACATTTAATGTTCTAATAATTTCATAATCGTACTATTGTATGTACTGCATCCGAGGTTCAGTTAGTCTGACCTGCAGGAGAGTTCAGGAGAGGAAATGTAAGCACTGCGCTTGTCTGCTTTGGGTGCCCGCACCCCCAAGTACATGGAGGAGAATGTGATTCTGCCCTTCGAAGGCTAACGTGAAGTTCCAGATTGAGTCTATGCATATGCTTTGTTCTTTTGATTTTAAGTTGCCTTTCCAAGGCGTTATTTAGCCTTCAATTAGACATTGCTGCCACTAGGGGGCAAAGTGGTGACTTGGTTCCCGTAAGTTTGAGTGAGCTTAAGTTTGAGTGAGCATGTGTCATCAAGAAAGGTGGGAAAGTGAGTCCCACTATCACTTTTTCTATGTCTTTTCACTATTCTCCCACAAACTGCAGTCAACAGCTATGAAATAAACTTCAAGAGTAAGGTTTGGCCGTTTACTGTATGTGACACCTGGGTTAAAATACATTTTTCCTCGAGTTAGCATGAAAGGACACACAGGGCTCTGATGTGTAAAAACTAGTAAATTCCTTCACTTGTATGAACCTCTGTTTAATCACAGTTAACACATTTATCCCTTTTAAAATAGTATACCTATACTATAATTTGTTAGATAAAAGATATAAAGAAAAAAAAGGCACGGGGTCCAATGAGCTTTGGAAAGAATGCCAGTAACCATGACCCACAAATAGGCTTCATTAGTTTTTCCAAGTTCATAAAATTTCACAGAGCAATATGATTTCCAAATCGTCATAAAAGGTCTGAAGTTCTGGCCCCAGTGAATCTGCATTCCCTCTATCTGAGAGTTAATTGGAGTTTCATTACCTAGACCCCCTCAGCATTTAGAGTTTGCTCATAGAATTTTCCGAGACTCACCCAGACCTTTGGTATATGAATGTCCAAGAACCCCCTTGAATGTTTTCACCACAGCCAATAGTTTGTAAGTCTCTGATGCTCAGCTTTGTGACATTTTCTGTCATGCTGTAAAGATCTAAAAGGTGCTTTGATATCACTTCTTTGCTCTCCTTGCCGTTCTACAGCACTCCACACACTCAGAGTGACCCAAAGGAGAAAGACACCATGAATGGGTCATCTCCACAGAGCTAACTCTCTCTTCAGGCACATAGGCGCACTTTTCAGTAACCTGACCTGTGCAACAAAGAAACAAGCTTGTTACTGAATCCATTCATATCTGAATTCAATTTGAGAAATTTAAATCTGACCAGCCTTTCTTCTCTCTGCCCTGTTATGGGCTGAACTGTGTCCTACTGCATTAAAAAATATAATATGTTGGAGCCGCATCCCAGGAGCCAAGAATCTGAGTGCATTTTAAACAGAGACTTTAGTGCACATTCATGACAGGCCATAATTTGCATGTCTCATTTTCAGGCAGCTCTGAAACTCCGTGGTACATATATGACTGTCTCATTGGGTAGCATAGGATAGTCCAATTAGCTGGTAAAGATACCTCATGGGTGAGGCAGGCATGTGCCACAGGTGGTTCAAGCCAGCAGGAATATGTGAAAGAGGTGACTATAATACAATGAGGTTGTCAGAGTAGATCTAAGTCCAACCTGAGCAGTGTCCTTACTAGAAGTCTGGACACACAAAGAGACACTACGGAGACTGAGGCACAGCAGTACAATCATAGTGACAAGCAGCAGTGGGCGGGTCCACTGGTGCGCAAGAAGAGGACTCAGAGGAAGCCAACCTTGCCGCCACCTTGAACTACTCATCTGAGGTGTTCTGTGATGTCCACAAGCAGGTTGTGCTAAGAACTTTAGTGTGTGAAAGTCAGGAGCAAGGAGGGAACAGAGGAATCCTGGCAAACATGGAAGAAGGCGAAGGAGAGTTTCCCTCCTTTTCAGTGAGGATAAGGGCAAGTTGAAAGAAGCGTGGGGAGGCTTGAGATATAAGGAAAAGAGGTTTTAATTTTACAGAAGTTTTGAGGAAGGTGAAAATATGTGAAAACTATGCTGTTTAGAGTTTTCATTTTTATCCATATATTTGCTCAGGGTCAAGTACAATGCTCCAAGCTTGGGAGCTATCATTCCAAAAATACATATTTCAATAACAAGCAAGTAAACAAATGTACCTCTAATGCATTGCATTGGTATAAATTTTGTTTCAAAAATTCCCATACACACACACACACACACACACACACACACACACATATATATCAAGAACTACTTTAAAGGGCAAGTGATTAAGGTGTTAAAATATTTTTAAAGCAACTACATTTGAGAAGAAAATTTAATTCTTTAACAGAGTTATATTTCTTCACACAAACCAACTTTTATACTGATTAGTAGAATCTGACAAACTCTAACTCCAACTTTCACACTCTCTCTAATTCCTGGTAGTCAATATTTTCCCACTGAAAGTATCAGGATACAAATGTGGTAATGCAAAAGATTATCACTTGTGCTCCTTTTTCTGAATAAAATACTGGCCACTTCCAAAGAACATTTGTTATTTCTGTCTGTCACTTTAAACTAGGGTAGAGTGTGAGCTGAAAAGAAGGTAATTGTGTAATTCGACAAGATTGGTGTAAAGAGAGCCCAGCAGTTCTTTCCTGGAGGAACATTTTTCCTATCGCCACTTCTAGCGTTCGCGATGATCAGGATGTGAGGAGGAGGAGCATTTTCGCAAGTGAATAACGGAGGTCTACAAGACTAGGCGGACGGCAGAAAGATCAGAGGGGGCCAGCAGGTAGACAGACAGCAAGATGGGTGCACAGAAGGGAGGATTTTTGGGGAAGTGAAAATACAGTGAATGATTCCATAATTGTAAATGAATATACATCATTAGACATTTGTCTGAGCTGAATGTACAACTGCAAGAGTGAACGCTAATGCTAATGTATACTGCAGACTTTGGTGATAATTGTACATGCATGTAGGGTCATTAATTATAAATAATGCGCCACCCTAGATGGGCAGGATCGACAGGGTGGAGACTGTATCTGTACCTGGGCAGAAGACATTTGCGAAATCTCTGTATTCTCTTCTCAATTTTTGTCTGAATTGAAAACTACTTTAAAACCATGCCCCTTAAAAAATAATAGTGCAGCCCTAAACAAAGGGCAAAAAGGTAGAAAAATAATATACAGACAGTGGAAAGACATGCTCAAGAAAATAAGACCATTATATTAAATAATTTTAAAGCTTCAGACTGGGGATATAGCTCAGCAACCCAGCACCTGCCCAGCAAGCACTGCCCTGAGTTTGATTCCCTGTACCGAAAAACCCCGTGCATGTCTCTAAAGCTTCATTTTACCCTGTGTTCCACGTGGACACAGGACGCAGGGTAACACTGAGTGCCTTCAGCAAATGGAGTATTCAGTGCTGTATAGTCTGGTGGTTTATCATCAACTTTCAGTGAAATAATATTTCAATCTCACTTAATACAAATATCTCCTCACTGGATGGTAAGCGGAGATCTATGAAGTTAGAACTGGGAGTTTTGCTCTTCAAATTTTCACTCAGTGAGTCAAAAGCCAGACAATTACTGATCTCTGGACTTTCTTACACTGGGAATACCAAACTATTGATTATTGCTTATCAGGAGAAAAAAATTATCTTTCTCCCTTTTATTTTTTCTTATGTTTACACATACACACACTTATACACAACAAAATTAATAAATATGTATCTTGAAAAGGCATGCATAAGAAAGATTACTCTTATGAGAAGTCTTCATTATCATTAGCAATGATATTTTCTGCTTTCCACACTCACACTCTGCATTTACTTTGGGGGATGATAGAGTCACAGTATTTTCAATTTTTATTTTTATTTATTTTTTTTTTTTGCAGTACTGGGGATCAAACTCAGGACCTTGCACCTGCCAGGCAGGTACTAGTATTTTCAAATTTAAAAGGCACAATATTTGATTTTTACAAAGAAGCAGGCCCTGAGTGGGGGAATTATTTGCTCAAGGCTCATTGTTAGCATGACAATGGCATCTGCAATCAAGATATTTGTCATTTTAAATAGGAAGCATTGCATCTTATAAAACTGCCAATAAAAATGGAATTAATGACCATATAGTTATCATTTCAATAGCAATGCCAAGAAAACAATTAGCACCTACACTGGGTGCAGATAGTTAAGACTTTGCTGTAGGAATTGTCACTTGGGGAGATAGGGTACATAGAGCAGGATGAGATTTTGTTTGGAAAACTCAGAAGTTTAGTCTTGATCACCTTGGATCCCAAGATCTACATTGCTAAGGGACCACCAAAGGTTTCACCAGTCCCATTTATATTGTTAAATGCTCTAAATATCTCATTCTCCATGATATGATTTGACGTACCTCGCAGTGTCTTCTTTGCCACACACTACGTGTATTCTGGCTTGGTAATGTCCCTGTAAACGTGTGAGTCTAAGAAGTGAGTTTCTATCTTTAGACGCAATCTGGGCCAAACTGAAAGAGAACACCTCCAACCCTTACGCCTTGGGTCTGGTAGTGCTACTATCACCATCTTGGTGTGAGCCACGCAGAATTCCCAGAAGAGAGCCTGTTTTCCTTTAAAAGGGAATAGCTTCCCACTGCTCAATAGTTTCCTTCTAACCAAGTTCCCGCAGTCAGTTACCTTTATCAGCAGTCCTACTGTTACGATTTTTTTCTAAAAAATTCTTCTACCAGAAATATTCTTAATTGTTAAGATTAATGCTTCTCTGGGTTAGAGGTCAATGACGTTTCCGTAATATACCTCATGCTGTATGTCATCTTCAGCTTCAACACCAGGGGCCAATGTCATGACTCCAAGTGTCTTGGAATGAGTCCATGATCCATGGTGAATCATATTTAAATTCTGAGAAAGAGCTACTTTCCTCTTTCCTTTGTAGACATTTTAATTCCAACTATTATTATTATAATCCATGTACAGACCACCAGCGTGACTCCCAGGAATATTAATGTGTCAAGCAAAACACTTGCCACTGCCTTCTGCTCACGTGCCTGAGTTTGTCTCTGAGCAGCTGAAATTGGTTTTCCTCAAGGTTTTCATTCTGATAAATGGTATATACCAACCAGCAGCTGAGTATAGCATGTGGCAAAAGAAAAAAAAAAGTATCATCATCTAGAATAACACCACACCTCCTAGCTCACGTAGCACGATATTTGTGACTCCAACATAATAAATCTGAGAATTTTTTAATGCAGTCACACTTTTGGTAGACTACGTAGTTTTCTCTGACTTCAAGCAGCTGATGCATGTGTAGAAATCACTTAAGAACATCAGAAATCTCTTAAGAACATCAGCTATTGGTAAGATGTAAAATAATACAACTGGCTCATTAGGATCATTTTGTGGTCTGCCAAAATTGTCAGAGTTTGGGCTTTAACAATGCACTGAGCCTGTCCAGCACACTGGCTCAGAGAGGAGGAGGTTCTCCTGTCATGTGTGACAGTATTTGTCCAGAGGCACCTGGTGTGAGCCTGAAGCGGTGAGTCAGGCTGGGTGTAAGACCTGAGAAATGAGATAATTCCACACTAATGAAACGAAAGCGTGCTCTAGACTCTAGTTCACATTGATAAAGCTTCAGGATGATGCATTCCTGTTACTCCAGATAATTTATTTTTCCTTCACAGTTCTAAGCATTAGGGCATTTTCATGCAGGCTTTCTTTTCATGTACCTGTGATCAAAAAGTGTGGTGAAGGATTAAATTTTTTTCAAAAAAATGTTACCGTAGAAGACACATTGTCCTTCGTCTCCCTCGATTTGCATCTCTCTGCTTCAGACATGTTTATCCCATCATTCCTGCCACTTTCTGAGGCCATTCCTGAAATACTATGTCATGAGTGTCTTTAGTGCACTCCCCCGGCTGCGTGAAGAGATTCTAGACCTTTACTTTTCATGGTGATTTTGACTTTGAGGAAGAGACAGAAGTCACACAACGCCAGATCCAGTGAAGAGGTCGGGTGAGGATGCACTGCCGTGTTCTCACGAGCTCGCTCTTCCCTTGTGCAGCACTCAGTGTAGCTTTTATCAGACCTTGTAAAGCCACAGAAGAGGACTTCCAAAACTACCTCAGAAGGCAGCAAGGATGGCCTGGGTATGTTTTGAAGCATGGGACAGTGTCTTCAAAGGTTTAGTGCCTATGTGTCTTTTAATGTAGAAAATTTTAAAATTTAAATATTTCACCCTGGGCCCAGGATGTAGCTCAGTGGCACAAGCTCCTGCCTGGTAAGAGCAAGTTCCTGAGTTCGATTTCTTGTACCAAAAATAAATAAATAAATAAATATTTCACCCTATGTTTAGACTTCCATTGTACATTTAGATGTTTGATATCCTAAAAATAAAATGCTAGCTACCTGGCACAAACATTCTTTTTGACTAATGAATATCATATTAATATATTCCAAGTATGTGCCATTTTTCCTGACAGAGTAGTGATAAAAATATACCTTTATTAATAGTAACGTAATACTATTAATGGAGTTTCTTTTCACTTTGCATTAAATAATAATGTGAGGTATTATAAAATTTATATATATATAAGTTTCTTAAATAAAGAAATTGATCATTTATGACATATATTTTACAGGTTTTCAACCAATAAGAAATTTAAATATTCAACTAATATTATTTTTAAAGGTAGAGAATTTATAGGGGAAATATTCATGGCATGCCTCCCTTAGATCAAACACTGTGCATGGATAAGGTAAAAGAATAACGCTGATTGTCTTCATGCAGTTTTACAGTCCAGTGGGGAGAGGTGTCTCTACCATGAAGTCTGCTTTTTTTTTTTTTTTCTGAGACAGGGTCACACTATGCAGTTCAGGCTGATCTTAAACTCAGTATGTAGTCCAAGCTGGCCTCAAATATGCAGTGATTCTCCTGCATCAGCCTCCAGAGTGCTGGAATTACAGATCAGCCTCCAAAGTGCTGGAATTACAGGTGTGCATCACCACACCCTACTTAGTCTGCTTTTAATGGTGACTGTTGGAGCCAGAGCTGGGATGGGGGTTGAATGCCTCACATGACCACTAAAGCCTACCAACTGCTCATTTATTTCAATAAAGACATTTTAGCCACTTAAAGCGTGAAGGCAAGAGATTATCTTACCATCTAATTTTTTTGAGGTTGTCCTTTCTAGATTTATCTTATCTTAAACAAAATAATAAAAAAAAATAGCAAAATACTATCTAAGTTTTGATTAGTTTTTGTGTAATTTTGTTGTCAAAGATTTATTTCACGTAGTTGCCATTTACAAGGTCAAAGAGAAAAGTCAGAGCACATTCATTATAAAGGACAGCCAAATTCTATTTTGAAAATTGCACCGTAATTTCAATTTTTGTTTTGTGTTTTGGTCAATGGCCTGGGTAAGAACCACATGGTATAAAACTTTGAACGTAGTTTTAAATGGAGGGGTTAAAACACAATAAAATGTGAAAGCCTGAATGGGAAAATTACTGTAAGCAATACTGATACGATGACACCTTTCATTTTTTGCCTATATTTACAGCTTATTAGGTACCATCATTCGATGGTCATTAGCATTACATTTGGTACTTAAGCTTGCTATACGTAAAATTAATACGTATTTTTTATTTTCTCTCAAGAACAGCACTCTAAATGTAAACCATCAAGGTAGACTGGATGGCACCTTATAGCATTCTTTTCCCTCTTTGTGCCTATTTAGTTTTCTGTGCAAAAATATAACTTATACAGTAGTGGATTCAGGAAAAAATCTAAGAAAATGTAATGTTCCAAAAATATTTCCATTACAACCAATTAAAGTACCTAAAAATAATAATAAATCACTGTTCTTACTGGCTGCTGTGATTTGGCTAAGCACAATCTCTATTTCAAAATACATGGCCACATCTCTGTAAGTCTCTCAGGAAAATCCTAATATGAATAAAAATGTATGTTTAATGAGACCGTTGTTAATTATGCATTACTCGCCTTACTTAAATGAGACAGTATAAATATTAGCTGTTAACCTTGGATTCGAGATTGGGTTTTAAATGCTTATTATATGTCTTTCTTTACTAATCTTTAAGTGTGTTTAATGTTCTGTTTGGAGGGATGAAGCCAAGTGTGAATTATATGGGATTTAATTTTGAGTGTGACAGCATTTGATTTGTAGTGTTTTATTGTTCTGTTTACATTCTTCTCTGCTTTTATAAACTGTTTTTTGTAAGTGCCATAGATGTCATAAGGGATTTGTAAGTCCCTGCATCTGAAATGATCAAGGAAGATCTATTTCTTTCTCTACTGTCTTAGAGATCCCAATAGTCCGCAGAATGACCAGTGAGGGAGTGCGCAAATGGGATTAATAGGAAGGGAGTATGGACTTTACAAGTATTTTGTGGATTCTGAATGCTAATTTATGAAATTAATTTTAGCTACCGTGATGTCAACATATCAGTAGATTTAATTTCATAGTTTTGATACATACCTTTAATAGAAGACCCTTAGGGACAACCCACAACCATGCACACATTCCAACAACACAGAGCTGAGCATTTATTGGTATTACAATAAAAAGATACATACCCCAAGCAAATTAATCACATACATAAGATGAGAAGAGGCTGTGCACCTTTTTTAAAACTAGACTATTTCAAGCATTTAATTAGAAGTGAAATGTTCAGTGACGGTCATTAGGGAATTAATAGCCATGGAAAATGACTATATATTTTTAATTATTTTATTTACTCACTATTTATTCTCTAAACTTTAACCTGAGTGAAAATAAAGCAGCAGTGAAGATGGAGACCAAAAAAACCAAATGGAAACAAAATAAAATCAGTAAAGATGTTCACTGAATTTGCAAATGTACAGACGTTACACCTTTTACAGTATAATGCCTTGGGCACAGGTACATGGTTGGTAAAATTGGGTGAAGGGGGGGAACAGGTAGGTATAAGGGACCATGGGTCTGAAATGGAGTTAAGGTTTGTGACATGGAAAACTGAGTAGAAAGTGATACATGGGAGACACAGTAAAAATCGAAATGATCAGTCCTTCAATTCCAATGCTCCTCAGATTCCTGCAACTTATAATTACTAGCATGATCACTTATGACTTAAGACCCAAATCAAAGAGGAACATTTGGGGAAATCCTAGTTATGATAATGCAGAGGTAAATGTCCACTGGCAAAGAGAACCGTTTATCCAGCCCCACTTTGGGCACATCCAGTGTCACAACTCATTCACTTTCTTCATTTCTGGTTAATAGCTCATGAGAAGACTATCTCTATTTTATGCATGATTTCATTCTGGACAATTTTACAGATGTGTTTTTCAGAAAAATTAAGAGTGGACTCAAGTAATTAGCTAATTCAGCATATTTCAATCTGGTTTCAAAGAAAGCCTGTTCAGGACACGGGAACAAGTAAGAGCTGAAGTCATTATTGACGCTACCTAAAGTGGCAAATGTGGAGACGTGACTGCACTCACTTTGCTCTCATTTTATCTGTAAAATGGGCCAACAGAAGAAAAGGAACAATATTAGCTTAGAGATCTGTCCTGTATGTAAGTGTTTATGAGCTTCAAACAGAAGGTTTACATGTCTAGAAAGGGAAGTGCAGATTTAACGAACAATTACTTGTGCTCCTACCAATCTTGTTCTAGTCATTCACCTTAACATTTCATGGAAGAATAACAATTCATGTGAGACAGCACAATAGATCAGATCACACATCCTACACCTTTGAGATTTCTTACCTTTGTAAGGGCAAGGAAATAGGACAAAGAAATAATACTGCCTACAAACACCAAATAGCCTAATGCAACCATCAAGAACATGGAGATCAAACATATGTCACCTTCTTTTAAAAGCATGCCAGTACATGTAGACAACCCAAAGATGGCTTTCAGAACCAAGCCCTGAGTTTTAGGAATACAGAAGAATTATTTGGCTCTCTGAGAAAAGATAAATCTTGTAAAAGGCTATTAAAAGGACACAATAAAAAATACTGCTTGGCAATCTAGAAAGGCAAAGAAAAACCATCTAGTTGTTTCTGAAGTCTAAGTGTTCCCTTTTTCTCCTTCTCCAAAAACAGTGAGGTTGAAAGTAATTATACCATGTAATCTTATCCCATGAAAGCCCAGGAGTAGAACCCTTCCAGTGTATATGGAATAAAAGGTTTCTTAAATGGTGATTAGAATGATTCATGTGTCAACGGCCATTTATAATGGTACACTGGCTGGGGGATCAGCAAGTCAACTTCTCAGAGATGAAAATCTTGTTCTCTGACTCTAAGCAAGAGCAGTGTTAAAGAGATCATTCAAAGAGCAATGAAAAGTATTCACGTTTGAGAATCTAGAAAATTAAAACCATAATGAACATTCATATGATAATGAAGCAGGAGTACAAACACTTGTTCTGAACTATTTTGTTTTGTTTTGTTTTCCATTTATTGCAGAAAAGCCATTGAGATCTAAAGATAATGTTAGATATTCACAAGGAATGAAACTGTAACACTGGATGTGAAATACATTCCCAATTTATTTTCCTCTTATGTGCTCGCTAATTCCTAGAACATGTTCACAGGCCTCACATATGTAGATTACAACAGAAGTAGTATTTGGTGAGGTAGATCTATGCTGTCAGTAATATGCCAAGTGATTTTGGACAAGATATGTTTCCCTACTCTGTTGGCATTTAAAGTGGGCTGCAAAATGAAAATAAAAAGATTGTATCTAGACTCTTTCTGTCACCAGGAATTTAGTAGTCTGAGATACTTCTTAAGCATTTTGAAAAGTGATTCTGTTCTTTTCAATTTATTGATCAAAATAACAATAATAATGTCTTCCACAAACCAGGTAAACAAAACAAATGTTTGTAAATAAAACAAATGAGGAGTCTATCTCAAGATATTTTAAGAGCTGGTGAAAATATGGTACTGACAGCCAGGTTAAAAAGTTCATAAAAACCTTCCAACATTTTCGTAACAAGAGCTACATCCCCCAGAAGGAGGCAGATAACCCATTTTAAATACTCAAGTATTTAAAACCATACCTAACTACTCATGAATTTAGTCTCTATTTCTACTAGTTTTAGGCACAGATTTACAGAAAGCCATTGGTGGATTTTTGGATATTTTTAACTCATTTAGCGAGGGAACATTTGAACCCTTAAGGAATAAAACAAAGCCTACACAAAATTCAAGGTGCTGAGCTCTGCTTTATGCTCTAAAACGTGAGTACTGGGATTTCTGTTGCTTTATTTATCACTACACCTTGTCCTCGGGTCAGGTTTTCACACATAACAGGTGACCAATACATTTCCTCATAGGAATGTGTAGGTGAAAATGAAAAACAACAACTGAAAGAAAAATACAGCAAGCAGGCCAGAGAACAAATCTATAAATGAAGCTGTGAGTGTCTGTCAACACCAGAGAGTTGTAGAATTTATCTGGGGACTCAGTGTCATAGTTCAGAGAAGGAGGTCTTGCCCGGCAGGTGCAAGCCCTGTGGTTTGATCGCATGGTACCATGAAAAATATTACTTTCATACATCCAAAGATGATGTGCCTTTAGAAAAACACAGTGCCCATGTCTGTTATTTCATATAACCCCATGTTGCAAACCTAAAGTGCAAGGCTTAGAAACTTGATATAATTCAACTCAGGCCACACATCCAGCAAACCACAGAGCTGCACCTGGACATAATCTTGTATTCAAGCCTCCAGGAAGACCACCAACCTTGGCACGTAAGTGGAGAAACTGTGTTATGTTAGGAACTCATTAAAATCATGTTTACATTTTTAATAGCTTAAGATGATATTTATTTAACTTGGTGTCTCATTAGCTTAGTGGGATCATTACTGCCTGTCAGTCAAAGAGGGAAAATGAATGAATATCTTTCAGAATAGTAGAACAAGCAGGATAGTAATGAAGGACTTTGCTAAACACAGTTCCAGGTTGATGCAGTGATTTCCAGATAGGAGATGTATACCTACAATGTCTTGTCTTCTATTTACCAATTACACATCTACTAATAGTTTTTAAAGTATAATCTTTAAACTATTCTGTTCCTAATAACTGCTTACCTATGGATTTTGCTTTAATGTAAAGTATCTAACTGATTTGACTCATTTATGCTGCCAACTGTTTGCCTTTATTCATTCTGGTGATAAAAGTAAATGCACTGAAGGTACTTCCTATGCATAAATGTCTCAAGTGGGAGTACTATTTCAGCTGGATCTTGAAGGCAAACAAAGATGTCTAACAGGAAGTCTCGACACGGAAGGGTGCGAGGTGGATGAAATAATGAGGGAATATAGAAAAATGTTTAGAAGGCAGCATGGTGTCTAAAACCAGTGACTGTCGCTGTGCCGCTACGGGAAGCATTAATGCAAAATCTTCAGATTCTGAGTTCATTCTTTTGAAGTCATGAGAACTTTGCCCACACAGCAGAAAATATTCAAGTGTTTAAAACCATACCTAACTACTCATGAATTTAGTCTCTATTTCTGCTAGTTTTAGGCACAGATTTACCATAATAAAACACTAAATTGCCTTTTATTATTTGTGGAAATGGAGGGTACTCCTCCTCTCTGAAGTCAAAAAAGGGAAGTTCCAGTAATAACATATATAAAGAGAGTTGCTCACTACCCTGAGAAAATCAGTAGCCCTGTCTTGAATAGGGAATGTTGAAGGCAGAATGTGGCTTGTGCTATTCCAAGGTCTGGGCCTGTGATAAGATAGAAAACGATGCTCTCTTCCAATGAAAACAGTTAGAAATAAGGTTACCTGCTAGAAATAGTCATAGAAGAGGCCCTACAGTGGTCCAGGGTGCATAGAAACACAGGGCTGACAGTCTCTGTGTTCCTGGAAAAGCTGAGAAATAGATGTCTGCTTTCCTCAGGCTGATGGTCCAGTAGGCTATGGGCCAAGAGTGCGAGTCTTGACTCAGAGGAAGTGCTGCTATCATATACCATTGATGGGGTCAATAAAAACACAGCTACCCTACACAGGTGTCCTTTGCAACAGAGGATCCTAGGAAGTAGAGTGTTACTCGGGGGAACCAGTCTATTTCTTATATAGAGACACTGCATTGCCTAAAGCTCTAGTAGTAGACAGCAGCAAAGTCATGTCACAGATATCACTCTAGTATCCTCATGTGTCTAACCATAAAAGGAGACCTTTACCCTCTCCATCCCTTTATCCTTCCTTTAGAAAAAGAAGGCTCCACACCCAGAAGAGATCATACAAAGAACAACCTTATTAAACTTTTTCTTTAACTCCACACAGCTAAAAGTCATGCTTCTATCTTCATGGGTAGATTGAAATCAGACCTGAGGTGGAAGGTCTATGCTGTGTGCTAACACGGCTCACGTGGTTGTAGATTAATAGAATTGATCCAGCGTGTCTTTTTTTTTTTTTTTTTTTTTTTTTTGTCTTCTGGACCTTGCATTTGCCAAGAAGGAACTTATTCCACTGAGCTATATCCCCAGCCCCTGCCCAGTGTGTCATGAACAAGCAGGAAAAGGAGACTGGAAAAATAAGTACTGAAAGAAATTACCAAACAAAATCATACATGCTTCATGTCTGTATCTGCCAAGGTGGGGTCATTCAATTCTATAAGGAATATGCTAATTTATCTCACCATTATCTGTAACTGCACTAGGTCTCAACTTATTTTAACAAAATAATGCTCCCAAACCACATCTCAAATCTTCTCAAAAAGAAAATAGTGCCAATCAGCCTGAGTGGACAATGAAGAGCCCATCGCCAAGTTCTATTCCTTTATTTGTTAAAATTTTCCTCATTGCTATTTTTTTTTTTTTTTTTTTTTTTTTGCGGTACTGGGGATCGAACTCAGGACCCTGCGCTTGCTAGGCAAGCGCTTATTCCACTGAGCTATATCCCCAGCCCCTCATTGCTATTGAAACGAAGAGTTTATAGAGAAAATGACCCTGCGGTATAATATTTTATTTAAAGGGTGGCTGCATCTAGCTCTCAAACTTTACATTACACTGGCTGTAAATATTCCTGGAAGGCCATGGACAGCTCTTACGTACCTGCCTTCGCACTAACCTCCATGAAGGGAAATGGCACTCCCTGAGGGAGGGTAGGATGTTAGAGCAGCCTACAATCATTTTCACACATTATCTCATGAGTTAGACTTTAATCCTGGTGCTGAGATCTTAGGAGAGAACATGTTATATTAGAAAAAAAATCTGGGCTTTGGCATCAGAAGTAGGTTCAAATGAATACACTAGGCTTTATTGGCAGGCTGGTCTCAGAAAGCTCCTTGGCATCTCGGAATTTATGGATAAATTAGAAGCAATACATCATAATTTTATTGAGAGGGTTAATTATATATCATTTGTAAGGGATATAAGATTTGGGATCAAGTAAACACTCAAATGTTTCCCACTTCTGATATCAAAAAATAATGACACCAAGGTCCCTACACTGCAAAGGGAACTACGAATACTTACATAAAGATAATTGGGATAACATACAGTGACTTCCCTCAGACATGAGCTGCTTGCCTTGGATGGTAACAGATCTATGATTGACTTCACTGGGGAGGTGGAGTGGCGATACATGTGCTGAAAGTGGCAGGAGAACTATTTCAGGCACGAATGGTGTCGCACCTAGAGTGATCCAGCTACAGCCAAAGACAAATGCAGAGAAGTATAAAATGTTTGCTCTATTTGGAGACAGGGGAGAAGTGAGGTGTGGCAGGAGCATATGGCCTATGATGGGGAGATACCAGGAAATGTTGCTGGCAAGGCAGCTACGGCCAAAACGTGAAGGGCCATCAATGCTCTGTTACAGGTCTTGGCATTTACCCAGCTGAGGATGCGAATGTGTGATGGGGATCCAGTGGAGGGTTTTAGCAGGCAGTGAAATGAGTGAATTTGTTTTTCAGGAAATATTTTGCTGGCACTAGAGTGGCTGATGAATTGGAATCCAGGGATACAGGTTAGGACCTAGAGCACCGGTCTCCTGCCTGGGCTCCTGCCACCTTTTCAGATGGGTTGAGGTTGAGATGCCTGCAGGATACCCAGCACGAACCCCACTCACAGAACTAACCAGAAGAAAATCCCACTTAAGGCTGGATAAAGTACAGGGCGATTATTTCCACTGCAAAACACTCTTTGCTTTACAAAAGGATTCATTTCAGGATCGCCGAGTTCCTTTAAATAGCACACTTCTTCATGCATTTAGGCACCCTTTCCAGCTCATTAGCTACTTGAGAAAGGGCGTGGTGGAGAGCCAAGAAACTCTTGATGGTATACTTTCAAAAGTTCTTCCTAACTATCCTCACGGAATGAAAATAAAATATTTTCAAAAGTATTATTTTTCCATGGGAAAAGAAATTTGATCTATAAAAGTGTTGAGAGGTAATTTACAGAAACGAGAACAAAAAGAATGTGTGTTGTGTTTCTCCATAGAGTGCCTTCCGAGAATTTGAACTGCAACATTTCAGAACACTGTTGGGAATACGTGTGACAACAGGAATAGTCAGGTTAATACAGACAGCCAGAAGCACAGTGCTGAGTGTCTGAACAAGGCCCTTCACTATCCTTAGGCCTGAATGTCATGCGCAGCTCTATGCAAACTGCCGGTCCTGTCCAGGAGATCAGAGGAATTTTCTCCATCGGTATACAGATTTGAAAAGAAGTTTAAATTTGGTTATTATACACATCACATTAAAAAGAAAAAAACAAGAACCATTTCAGCGTGAGCTTTGTCAATTCCCATTTTCTTCTGAATAGATTTCTTCTGACTGATTTAGCAGTCGCATTGCCAGGATCATTTCCAAACTATATGTTGAAAAAAACCCTCAATCCTAAAACTCAAACAAGCAAACAGCACTGTTGGGAGCCTTCTGTGGGCAGTGCTTTCAGAGCATTATTGGAACTATCCTTTCTGGGGGTGGGTGCTTCATAATGCATTTACTGCTGGAATGTGGACGGACTTCAGTTCAAGTCAAAGACCTATCAGTCGCAGGTGACAGGTTTCTCACCTAGCTACCGTTATAAATGCCGCAGTGCACAGACCTAAAGTCTAAGGATACGAATGCCTTCTCAAGCACCTTATATCAAACTCTTCCAGAAAATTCCTTACACAAGGAAAAAGTATATGGTGGAAAGGGAACATTACCTTTTAGCATTCATTCTTATGATTTCATGTGCTGGATGATATGCATACTTTCAAATAGTGAATTACTGAAAAACAGACAACATTTACCTGTCTTCCTTGTAGTTCCATGCAGTCATGTGACTAAATTAGGGTTAGTATGACACAAACAAAGGCATTTTACACAGCTCTAAGGAAAGTGGATTAATATGGGCTGATTTGGCGTGGAGGAAAAGATTTTGCTCTCCTCTCCTTCCAGCTGCTGCTACCGTCATTGAATATGGATGCAGCGGCTAGGATTGCAGCCTCTATCCTGAGCCAAGAGGTGCTACAAAGCTATCCCAGAGAACAGAAAACAGAAAACTAGAAATTTGGGCTCCCAGTGCTCTTTGGAAATCCTGCGCTAAGCAGTGCTGCATTCCTTTAGACCTCTTTGTGTAATCAAAATAAACTTCTAACTTGCTTAAACCACTTGCTTTACACACTTTTGTTGTTATATTAAAGTGAAACTTAGTATCAACTGACACAGGTTTTATCAAAAGAAAAAGTACTTTTGTCTACAAAAGTTATCTGTATAATCATGCACAAAACCAATTTAAGGAGAATGTTGTGTCATTCTGAATTTTCCAGCCTGACAGAGAGGGATGATGTCAATAAGAATATCCTCCCCTAGGACTGTTGGGTTTTAGAGATAGGAATTTTTAAAGCATGATCACATTTAATCCTCGATGTAACCCTGCAGTAAAGCAGCAGGGCTCCTATTTCCCATGTAAACAGATAATGGAATCGAGGCTCAGGATGACCTTCTCAAGGTCAAACAACTATAATTGGTGGAGTCAGGAACCGAGCCCTTTTAACTTAAAATTAATTGCTTTCCTGGGCTGGGGATATAGCTCAGTGGAATAAGCGCTTGCCTAGCAAGCGCAGGGTCCTGAGTTCGATCCCCAGTACCGCAAAAAAAAAAAAAAAAAAAAAAAAAAATTGCTTTCCTGTTGGTAGCTTGCAGTCCTACGGATGCAATTACTTATGTTGTTATATGCCATTCATTACACGACTAATTTGTATGCTTTTTTCTTTTAAAAGAATAAGAAAAAACTTTGGTTTTAATTCTTTTCCACTGGTCTTTTGTTCTGGCCATTGGAATAACTGACCTTCCCACTTTTATATATATATGTGGTTTCCAGACATTTGAAAACCTATGGTGAACAACTGTGACAGGAGAGATCTGAAACAAATATGATACACACTGCTCTAAGGGGAAATTTCTAGGAAGCACCACAGAAGGAAAGTATCCAGGAGTCCATGAGATAGGGAGATGACAAGAGTGCATAGGCTTCAGGGAGACCAGGTGGTTCACTGTCCCTCAGACAAGGATGTTTATCTAGAACATATAAAGAATTTAAAAAATCAGACCCCCCAAATCCAAAGACTCAATCCAAAAATGGGCACTTGAGATGAATACACATTTCTCAGATGAAGAAATACAAATGGCAAATAAATATATGAAAAAATGTTCAACATCAGTGATCACTCAAGAAACACAAACTAAAACAACACTGAGATTTCATCTCACCCCAGAAAAAATGGCTGTCATCAAAAAGTCAACCAATAACAAATGCTGGAGGAGCTGTGGGGGTAAAAGAACTCTTCTCCACTGCTGGTGGGAGTGGAGACTGGTGCAGCCACTGTGGAAATCAGCATGGAGAGTCCTTAAAATACTAGGATTGGAGTTTCCACTTGACACAGTTATTTCCCTTCTGGGTATTTTTTCAAAAGAATTGAAAGCATTATACCCCAGTGATACATGTGCACTCATGTATGTAGCAGCACAATCTGTAATAGTTAAAACCTAGAAACAACCCATATGCCCATCAACTGAGAAATGCATAAAAAAGATGTGATACTTTTATACAATGGAGTAGTACTCAGCTGTAAAGAAAGATAAACTTGAGGCTTTTGTAGGTAAATGGATGCAACTAGAGATCATACTCATAAGTGAAATAAATCAGACCCTCATATGTAAACACTTTATTGTTTTGCTAGTGTAAGAAACTGAAAAAGTAAATAAGATCCAAAAGGTATAGTAAATATTGTGAAAGGGAAAGAAACTACCTAAAAGAACAACTGACATGGTGGAAAGAAGAAGGAAGTGGAAAAATATATATGTGTGTGTGTGTGTATATATATATATATATATATATATATATATATACACACATACAAGATAGCTAAGATAATTATACTACTAATTTCTATTGGTTCATTGAAAGGAACAGGTAATGCTTGTATTGTGTGATCAATTTTGCATGCCTGTATCTGTTAATCCGAGCAACTGCTTTGAAGATAACAATATGCAATGTAATAACCATTATCAATTTCCTATCAACTTGTTTTGAAATTCTGTATCATTTTTTTCTCTGTAAAATAAAAATTAATTAAATTTTTAAAATAGGACAAAGCTGAATCTCTGCAGAGCCCCGTAAGTATCTGGATGAATACTTAATGCAGCTGCAGGAGAGAAAACTGCCCAAAGGCTGGTGGGATAAGGGGAAAACTAATAGAAAACAAAAAACACCGAATGGCTCTTGGAGCTCGCACAGAGCTGGGAGCAGCAGTTCACGTGCCCGCGGGATGGAAAGCCTAGGTCACGTGTGAGGCTCGCACAGAGCTCCAGGAAGAGTACTGCCATATATAATTTCACACTGATTAAATGAGAAAAGTGAATTCCATAGTCAACAAAGAGAAGAAAGGACAGTGGCACAGCCACCTAGGATTTTCTGAAGTTGAACAGAAATGACAAGGGTACCACTTCTGCTTGACTTTAGGATCTGTCATCAAATTAGCCAAATTGCTAACCAAATCTCTGAATTATGTACTTCATTACATCCAGGGGGGTGTCAAGGAAGAGAGACAGAAATCTCCGCTTTCATGGAGCTTATATTCTTGCAGAGAAGACAAAAGACATAATAAATATATATCTACATAATGGAGGAAACAAGTTCTTTTTAAAAAATAGAAATGGGAGTAAGATATTGGGAGACTTGGAGAGATGATCTGACTGTTTTAATAGGTTTATAAATTCTTTGAAATAGATGAGGCCAAAGGTGAGGCCATGCATCTGGGGAGAAGCAAGAAAGAGATGTGATTAGAAACTGTGAAATTGGATCCTGCATCGCCACTCGAAGAGGTTTTGTTTCATTTTGTTTCCTTAAGGAAAAGAGGAATGATTACAAGGTTTAAATTAGAAGTAGGGCATGGGGTCACCTATATTTTGAAAGGATACCCTGACTGCTGCTTAGATTTTTGCTGCAAGAGCCGAAGAACGGTAAAGAAGCACATACTAAATTTGCAGGAGAAATGCTGACAGCTTGGATTGGAATGGACTCTGCTGGCACACTCAGATGTGGTAAGATTATGCATACAACTGAAAAAAAAATGGTGGTGTGAGAATTCCTAACAGATTATATTTTGGATAATAAATAGAGTGGAGTCAATGATTATCTCAAAACTTTTGTTATGACCTCTTCACTTTTTTAAGCAACTACAAGAGTATGGTTGCCATTAACTGAAAAGGAGAAATCATTGGTTTGGACAGGTTTAGGATAAAAGATTAATGCTGGAGATACAAAATCAATGACACTTCAGATAGTGAATCCACAAAGTCATCTTTATAAAGAAATTCTAAGCAAAAGATGTAATCTCTAAATGCTTTTAAAAAGTAACAATAGAAATTATTTCTCCCTTCCAAAGAACATAATAAACCCTATGTGAGCCATGGCTATAGCTCAGTGGCACAAGCATGGGCCTGGCAAGAAGGCAAGGTTGTGAGTTTGATTCCTGGCACCAATAAAATAAAATTAAATAAAATAAACCCTATATGACTACAGATTTTACAAGACACAGGAAAATATGGAAGTTTTACCTCCGGTCTCAAAGTGAAATCTCTCCCACGTTAAATACGGGGACACTACACAGCCTAGAGTGTGAATTCCTCCATACACCCCATGGTGCAGTTTGAGCAAGACATGTATTTGCAGTGCAGCTTCTTATTTGCCTAGCTATTCGGTGGCTACACCCTGTCTGTGTTCACACAGCAGGGTCTACACTGAAGTACTCATATGTCCAAGAAGTTGATGTTCTTTACATCCCTTACCTGATTGCAAAGCTACTGTGTCATTGCCATGACTAACAGGCATGTTCTTTCATAAACAATTAAAACAGCAGTTATTTCTACAGCCAAAATTGAGAGCTACAAACAGATCCACTGATTATGTATACTGGTGTTGTCAGTTTACAGATGTGCAAACTGAGAACTGAGGTAGAGAGGGAACTAGGAAATGTCAGGGTCTGATTTTGTCCAATCACTTACTTTTGGGGAAAAAATTATTTGTAAATGCCTTACTATAATTGGTGAGAACAGTTAGTTTAAAACAACTTGTCATTTTGAAGATAGCAGGTGACAAAAGAGAGATTTCTGCTACTGTCTTGTCATCCCAACAAGCTGCTTGAAAATACAATAAACGGGCCAATAATTCACAGCACAATTTGCCTGGTCAAAACGAAGGTTTTTTTCTCAAGACCATTAAACTCAAAGGTCATATTTAATATCAACCTTTTATCCTGCTGGACTCAAAGCAGTTTCAGGATTTGTCATTTAAAAATTGTAAATAATGTGCCTTTCTCTGTAGCATCCCGGAGAATAAGAATCTCTCATAGTTTCTTTTCAACATAAAAAATACGTGGAAATTATGTTAAAAACAATAAACAAAAAGATAATGTAGTGATTTCTGTTAATGGTTTCAACAGCTAGTCGCTGAGCCTGGCTGAACATTAGATGGTGAGCATCGATGCCTTGTACTCTGAAAAGGAATACACAGAAAAGCACATGTCCTACCTGCGATGATAACTGCTCTTCTCAGGGCTGTCTCAAGCCAACTAGAGAAGTATCTGGTACCAAGGGTCTTTGTCCACGTCCTTCCTCCAGCATAACTCGTCAGAATCTGATGTGCTGATCCTTAATCAGTGTCAAGAGTTCTGCCTGAGAGGGCTCCAAGCAGAACATTGTTGCCCTTCCAGGTAAGGAAAAGCAGCAGGCTGTCATTTACCCTTCTTCCTTTGAAGCAAAATAGACCCATCTAACCAGTCACAGAGTAGCTGAAGGCAAGGGACAACTGTCTATTTTAAAATCCCGATTCTCTGTTCAGTGTCTCTCTGTCTCTCTGTCTCTGTGTCTGTCTCTCTCTCTCTGTCTCACTTTCTCAAATGTGTGCATTTTTGAAGCTGCATTTATATTCAGCGGGAAGCTCCAGGTAAACCTTTATAGGAATCATCCTTTTAAAATAGAAAACTTTCTACTAGTTTGGAATTCCACACCCAATAAAAATCTCCTCCAACCTGAATTAAGTTCTTGTATTTTACAAATGCTCATCTCATTTTATTTCCTCATTTATAAATTTATCCATCCCATTTCATTTGCTCAGACATTTTCAAATAAGTACTGCATGCCATTTTTCAGATGGTTTTTAGTAAATCAATGGACTTATGCAAGATCACCCAGCTTGAAGGGGGCAGAAGTAGTTCATAGGTACAATTTCAGTCTTGTTTTCCCACATTTTTTTGAGACAGGGTCAGGTTACGTGTTTCAGGCTAACTCTGAACTCACTATGTAGTCCCAGCTGGCTTTGAATTCATGGTAATCCACCCACCTCAGCTTCCCAAGTGCTGGGGTTATAGGTGTGCCCCACCATGCCCAGTTTTTCCCACATTTTAATGGCCTCGTCTAAGGAAGTTTTAGCATATATGAGAATAGGACTTGTGATCCACAAAGAACTGACTTATCAACTCTAACAAGAATTATAAGAGGTGTCTCCCCATGGCTGGGAGACAGCTGCAGCTCACACTACTCAGAGTCCATGGCGCACTGCTTCTATTGCCATCAACTGTTGCAGAAGATGAGGCCTTGGATGCAGACGGAGTCTGGTCTAGTCTCCACGATTGGGAAATTCAAGTCACAAAAGGAAGTGATCTCTTTCCTGCAGGTTCCTTTCTCCCTGACCACCAGTGCAATTTACTGATGTATTAATGCTTGTTACTAGACTTCCGGACTTCTAATGAGGTCGTTTCTTGATTTATAGGATGCCTTTTCTTCAATAGAGACTGACCTTGTCACATTCATCAAGCATCTATCTCACTGTGCAGCCAGCACTACAAGTGCTTATTAATTCATTTTCACTTATCATTCCAAACAGTAAGGCGAGATCAATATTATATCCATTTTACTAAGGAGGAAGTTAAAGGATCAGAAAAGGCAAGACATCTCTCCAAGGCTTCATCTTTAATAAGTGAGAGAACACACCATTAAAGCCAAAATGATAATGAAAGTGCTGAATCTTTTTTTCTCTTTCCTTTTGAAACAGTATTGGGAGCTGTGATTGAAGAATTTACAGAAGAATGCAGACCAGACAGGGAAGTGGCATTGGTAACTGACTTGTTAAAACTTGTTTAAAATGTCAAATACTAGACGTGATTGAATTATTCGATTTGAGGCTGGGTGAGTGGCCAACAGCTGCGTTAAGTATCAACATTAGGACAAAATTTCATGGCATGGATACCTGTGGCCATGTATGAATGGCTTGCAAGTAAAAATTTAGAACCTTTCACTCTGTAAAGAATACATTTGCCAATTTGATTTCAGTTATGAGAGAACATTCATCTTGGGCATGGTCTGGGGTGTAATCTACAGATGCAGAACTTCCTCTTCAGCCACTGAGTTTGCTGCTGGCAGAAATTCCTCAGGCTTTCAGTTCTTCACAGGTCAGTTTAAGAGAGCTGCTTCTCTCTCCCTCAAGGTTACAGCCTCTCCAGGGAGCTACGCCTCAAGTCTGGAGGTAAGAGGCTTCTCCTGCTCACCCCCAACTGGTATGGAGTCTTAATTATTCTTAGAGCCTCAGAACTCCCTGTGCACTTGGACAGCTGAGATCTCCCATCAAAACATCATCTTAACTCACCTGCTCCCTCTGCTCCACCCCACTTTTTTGATTCTCCTTTCTTGGCTTCCCCTTGAAGTTGTGAATATCTGTTTCATTCTCCAACAAACCTGCTGTGCACTAGTCTCCATCCCAGAATCTGCTTTCCTGAGCCAATGAGGAAGACAGCAAAGCCTTACATTCATCCTCCAGCAGATGACACCTCACCTTACTACTCTGACCTGCTACATTGTTTGTATTATAATCTATGGGCTGCATGGCCATAGTTTATTACAATAATTATGCTTCATCAATTGAGATTTATTCACTGCTCATTCCCAGAACATGAGGCTTTAAAACGAGGTGTCTAGCTTGTTACTACATTGGTCTTAAAATCCAAAAAGTGGTAAAGGCAAAGGTAGTTAATGTTAGTGTCTCCTCTTTGACACCACAAAGCCTGTTGTGGTGGTAAGCTTGTTGTCTAATCTTTCTTAGCAGGTCTTTAGTCATGAGGCTCTCTTTAGCTGTCTCTGGACATCTCTGATTGTTCTTTGTTACCTTCTCAAAAATCCTCCTCTGCTACATAAGAGATTCTGCCAGTTGTTACTTGTGGTACCCATGTAAAAGAAATCCATTTCTTTAATATAGTACAATTACTTGGCCACAAAAAAAACTATTTACTACTTTGTTTGAAAACCTCATCTGACACTTCCAGATTCTGTCAACCACTCCACTTATTTTTAAGACTTCTACCCAACTTTACTGTCTTTGTCTGTGCATACCATTTTCTTATCAATATTAAACTGTTGAGTATGTTGATGATTAACTCATTATATATGCGTATCAGCCTCCCCTACACACAAGACACCTTGCTAGGACCTAGGAATAGAGTATACAAAAAAGCAAAGATTTCACAGTATGTTTATGACAATTGACTCTCTTCTCAAAAACCAATTTCCAGACCATTGTTATGCAGACCGTGGAGTGCACTGTTATATTCTGTGACAGATAACCCTACTTTTTTCCCACATAAAATCTATAATTTATTTCTTCCCATTTAAATTCCTCCAAGTGAGTGCTGTTTTTCCTCCCAGGCACAAAGAACTATTTCCAAATTACTCTTAACCTGAACACCGTATAAATTGGACAGTGTCACATCAAGCCTCTTGTTATCTACTTACCAGGTAATGGAAGTTATTCTGTGCCAACCCCAACCCTTCCTGTTTTACTATCCATCATCTTTAACAATAAGACAGAAATTATTTTCCTACCTCTTACTCTGAAATGCAAAACAGGAACTCTCTTTCAGGGAAAGAAAATGAATTTGCACCTTGCTCTATAAAATGCATATGTGTTATACAATTTCCATATATTTTTAAAATCTTGCTAAATAAATTTAACCTTGTTGAATAAAAATTTCTTCATATGCTATCATAATTAATACATTTAAGTGACAGATTATCAGCAACATCTATGAAAATTTCCTATAAAGAAAAGAATCAACTTGTAGGCAATGGCACAAAATAGAAAACAATCTCCAGATAATTTCCTAGGCTCTTTGTCATTTTATCCTATAAACCAAATTTAATTCAAGAGATTATTAAGCTTGAAAAAATCTCCAAAACTATCATTTTGAGGTGAGAGAACAGAGGCCAGAAAAACGCAGCCATTGTTTAATCTACTAAGGAGACTGTGGAGCAGATACACACTTGCAATCTGGAGTCTGTCTCATTTCTCAGTCTTCTTTTGGTTTGATTGCACTGGGTGACAGAAATCTTAATAAATGAGTGTAAAGAGAGAGAAGATGAATTCACCGGAGCAGATGATTTGACATTTCCGCTGTATTTGTTCGCCTTTATAATCTGTGCTGCAAAAAGCATGGTGGTACTTGCTGTATGTTAATTATACAATGGTTAAAAACATTTGCTTTGAAGCTAAAAACTTCACTTCGAATTCCCACCCTGACACCTACTAGCATCCTGACTCTGGGCAACTTATTCTAAGCCTTTGTTTCTTTTTTTTTTTTTCTCTCTCTCTCTTTTTTTTGGTGCCGGAATCACACTTAGGATGCAGCGCTTGCCAGGAAGGCTCTAGTGCCACTGAGCTATACCCCAGATCAAGCCTTTCTTTCTTGACTCCTATAAGAGGCAAAGTACAATACAAACCAAAAAAAAAAAAAAAGATGGAGGGAAGGGGACAGGAGGAAGATCTCTTGTAATATGGAAAAGGTCCCGGGAGTAAAGCACAAGGGGTGAGGAAGAGGGGAAGAGAAACTAAGTAGAATGAAGATGAGCCGTGTGCAGGAACCTGATGACCTCAATGAATATAAACAGGGTCTAGCATTACATGAGCTAAAATTAACAGCATGGACAGAAATGAAAACTGGGATAGGGCACTTGTAGGAGGGAGGGAAAGGGAAAGAAAGGGAGGAGGGAACAGAAAGGAAAGAAGCTGTGGTACTTACAGGGAACCACTCCCCAGTGAGGCTGTGCACTGCCTGAAACTGCGTGAACAATGCATTGAGAAAATAAAAAAGAAATTCAGAAAGACGTATCATCAAAGTAACCCCCGCCTGCAAGTGTGGTTTGAGGATGAAATGGATTAATATATGTAATGTCTCTAGCCTGCCTGAGACCGACCACACCCAGGGTTGCTGTTACTCTCATTAGCATCGATACTTCTAAATTCAGGAGTCGCTTTTTCCATACTCCGAAGGAGAACTGTAATTATCATTCTGGTCACTTAATACCAGCCACTCATCAACGGTGCATCAAAGCAAAGGAAACTAATACAAGGGAAGAAGAGGGTACAGGGGGTTTGACATTATTATTGTCACAAATAACTCTATCAGTGAAAAAAAATAACAAATCACATAAGACACATCAAGCTGCACAGTACCTGTGGGAATGTCTTAATTACAACTGAATCTCTTTACAAGCACTTAAAAACTAGGTTTGTGAATAAATTTTAATAACTTTTAATGCCTAGTATTTTATTAAAGTATATAAAAGAAGAATCAAAGTATATTATGTACAGATACAAACTGCCTATGATGAATACAATCATATATTTCTAAAATGTATCAATAAACTTAATTAAAAAAATAAAAATGTGAAAAATTTGAAGTTTTTTTAAAAAAATTATTATGCCTTAGTTTATAAATCATATAAAAATGAATCCAATTTTTCAAATTTTAAAAGAATCAAGAGCTGAAGACTTCCACGAGTAATTCATAATTTGTGACATCTCATTGAGATTTGGACAAAATTCTGTCAGAAATAAAATTGTTTCGACTAAAAAAGCAAAACCGAAATTTATATGGGTGAATGGAAAACACTAAATCAGAATTCAACTTGTGGATTTCAAACACTGACTTGAATTCATATTTGTAGCACATGAGAAATAGCTGGTTTACTTTTTGGCTGGTTAATCAGGATGATGTACTTTATGGATACATTAACAACCTAGTGCTTTGGCTAGAAATGGGCCAGGGTAGAAAAGAGGACCGGCTTTATGAAACAATCAGTCTCTTTGGCCAATATCCAACTTCGTGGTTGTCTTCTGTTGCTGCACTGGGGAGAGCTCCAGGTTTCCACCTGCATCTACGGCCACAAGCTGAGAAATGGGTACCGGAGGCTGACGGTGGGATAAGCGCAGGAACGGAGAGGACGGGGCACTGCTGATTGAAGGGTGCAAAGCTGCAGTCAGAGGGAACTGATCTTCAGGAAAGCGTTTCTTCAAACCTTCCAGGTCATTCTGATTCCCACTCAAGTCTGAGACCCGCTGCATGTCGGCACGGAGGTCACAGCCTCTGCTGTTTATTGCAGCCTCTTTTCAGTAAGGTACGTGACCTACTCGAGGGCCTCAGCTTACAGACATATTCTCATTTTCCCAAAGAAAATGGAAAATTCTCCTTAGTCTCCTTTCCTAGTGATAACACAAGCACCCTCAACAAGCCTTTTGGTTTTGTGCGTGGTGGTGGTGGTGGTGCTGCTGTGTGTGTGTGTGTGTGTGTGTGTGTGTGTGTGTGTGTGTTTCTGCTTTAGAGTTGTATACAGTCACTGTCCCAGTTCTAGCTGTTATAAGTTCCTATTATGACGGCTGAGACGGTTTCGTACCCAGCTCCCCCGTCACTAGCCTCTCCTCACTCCAACGCATCATATATATTGCTGAAGTTTAATCTTCCTAAATGCAAGCCACGCCGTAAACTCCTGCAGCACAGAATTCTTCAGTGACTCACAGGGGAATAAATTCAGTCTACTCCATGCAGTATCAGACATGCTGCATGATTTGGTTCCTATCTTTGTATGCTTCTCATCATTTCACTTGCCTTGGAGGGTCCTTAAATTGTCCTTCTGTTCTTTTTTCTTTCTTTCTTTCTTTCTTTCTTTCTTTCTTTCTTTCTTTCTTTCTTTCTTTCTTTCTTTCTTTCTTTTTCTCTCTCTCTCTCTCTCTCTCTCTCTCTCTCTCTCTCTCTCTCTCTCTCTCTCTCTCTCTCTCTCTCTCTCAGTACTAGAGACTGAATTCATGACCTCCACATGCAAGGCAAGTGCTCTACCATTGAGCTATGTCCCCATCCCTTGGTAAAATTTTCTTTTTGAGACATGATTTTTTGTTGCCTAAACTGGCCTTAAACTTGTGACCCTTTGTTTTTTCAACCTCTAGAATAGCTGGAATTAAAGGCACGAGCCACCATGCCAATAGATTTGTACTGTCTTAGTTTATGCTTTCATTTCACTTAGATTGTTCAGTTCTTTCTTTCTTTTTTACCATCTACATAAAGTCTTTTCACATTATACCTGTTTCAAATATCCTTCACCCCTGAAGTCTTCCCTAATTCAGTAAATCTGAATTACTTTCACTTACTCTTCAACACCTTGCTTTTTATGTCTTCTCACATACATCACTTTACATAATGCAATACACACACATGTGCACACACACACACACACACACACACTATATATATATATATGAACTATTATTTACTCAGTTAACACAAAATAATTGCTTGTTTCTATGCTTTAGATGATTAGTAAATAATGGTTCATTGAATGGAGAATGTCTTAAAATTTCCCCTCAAAACATTAAGCATTATTAGAAACACAATATTCCATTTTACAAATGTTTACTGTGAGAATGTTGCAAGAATCCTCTCCAACTCCAAATTAGCTCCTCTGTTAAGACTCGCTCAAGTGAAATGAGACACAAATCTGTCCTCTGTATACACACTGACCACAAGTATCTCAGAAGATCTTGTCCCATACCTGTGAAAGGTGAAGAAGTACACCAATATTTCTATGCAATTCTATGAGAAGTTGGTTTAAAAGAAAGACAAGTGGTGATGGAATAAGGATGGACCCTACCTAAACATGCAGTTTAATCAACTTTGGTCCTATTTGGGATCTACGAGGAACAGAAAATTCTTCAATTCTCTCTTCAAGCAGGGTGATCTTTCCATTTGAAAAAACCTCACAAAGCTACCTCTCATTCATATGTGATTAATGCTTTTTCTTCTAATCATTTTCCCTATTCCAGAGCCTTCTTATCTTAAAGACACAAATTCTTCACATTCCCTAAACACCTGTCTTGATATGCAAGCCATTCTTCTGATGTATCAGACAAACAAAAAGCTGTAAGTAGGTTAAAATGCTATACATAGATGGTAGCAATTCAAATTTAACAGATTTTGTTTTCTGAGCCACAAGCCTGATTCAGATGAGATATACTACTGTGGCTAAAAGCACCATGACAAGAGGTAGGTGCTTGTATTTTTATATTAAGCCACATCTATAAACGTCACTGATGCTTGAAGGCAGGAAAGATAGCCCCAGCCCAGGAACCAACTTCCTGGGCATGTAGAACATCATGAACAGACCAAAAAAATCATTGAATTTTGGATGAAGTGACCCAGGACATAAAGATGGAGGAAACTTGGTAGCAATATACATGGATAATGTAAAGAAAGAATTATTTGAAGTCTCAGGTGTAAAAGTAAAATGCAATTCAGGCCAACAACATTTACTGATCTACAACATATAGAAAATATTAAACATAGATACTATTAAACAGGAAAGATACAATGGAATCCTCTGCAGTGATGAATGGCAGTGTAAGGGTAGGGCATGCCAGGTATACAAAAATAATAATAATTTAAATTTGAAGGACAAATGATGTCAGCATTTGAAGAAGCAAACCAAGCGAATAAAATTAAAACAAGCAAACAAACTTTGGTAAAATAGACAGGGAGGTATTTACTGTATAACTCAAATGCAAGCATGGCCAGAAGGAGATAGAACAAGAAAGCATAAGAGCAAAGAGAGAACATGGCGAGGGTGGTGTGCACTTGGATACGAGCTGCAATCCCAGACAGAATACAAATGCATGAAGGTAGGAAGTAGAAGATGTGACTGACAAACTTGATGAGATTACAGTGGTAAGGATACGAACACAAGATTGGGAATACGGTGCCAACCAGGTAGGTGAAGAAGAACCAGGGGTAGTCATGTTTCTTTTTCTCTTCTGTTCACCAAGGAGCCTTGAAATGCAATGTTCATAGTAGTTGACTCTTTGGAGAGACTTATGTGAAGTTATTCATATTGAACATCTCCACGCAATGTCCAGAGAGTAATGAGCTTGCATTTCAGACACATTTGAGTCTATTTTGAAGAATTTGGTAGACTTTTTAAATGCAATTATTTATTCCAATTTTTTTTCCAACAAGAATGCATCGACATTTAAAACTCCAAAGAAGAACAATAAATAGTATTTATTGTGTACATCAGATTTCAGATTTTACCTTGTGTTCACTGAGTGACTGAATTGGGAGATACTGGCTGAACGGTGAACACAGACCTTTCTTCTATACTCAAAGATACTAATTCTCTCGGAAAGATGATATATCAAACATGGTAATTTTTACATGAAATAAGGAAGAATTTCAACATAGGAGTTAATGGTCATTATCAATCAGCTCACCCTGGTATGATAGATTTGGAAACTGAAAAATGTACTCCATGAACAAGTTTGGCCACTATTTTTACCAAACTGCCTCCTCTGCCCAGCTTTTTATACACATCCTTTCATTACCTTGTCTTAATAAAGAATAAACCATTAATGCATGATGAATTGAAAGCCACTCTCTGTCTCATGATACCAGTGAAAATCCCTCCCAGATTTCACTTCCTTCCTCTTTGGTGGACTAGATTATCTTCATGCTTCTGTCTATATCCTGCACTGCACCTTTGCCCATTCTTTATCCTAGACCAGAGGTGGCTTGCCAGAAGGAATTTGTCACTATCCACATTTTCAGACCAAATAATTAACATTAAAGGAAACTAGGAACCGTCTAAAATGAAACAGAACAAATGAATAATGAAAGAGGAAATGTCTCCTGACTATGTAACTTCAACAGATTTTACTTATTGACAGTGCCTAAACACTGTATATCACACGTTACCTAGGAAACTTGCAGTAACTACACTTGAAAACAACACTTAACTGAAGCCGAATGCTATTTTAAAAAGTCTATTTTAGGGACGGCAGAAGAAGAAACGGTTAAGAAGTAGGGATGAGCCCACAACTCTGTTTTACCTGAATTTTTATTCTTCGTATTATCCTGTTCTTTCTTTCGCTGTCACTAAGTTGCTATGCAAAGAAAAAATATCAAAGGGTATAACAACGGATCAAAGCAATGATTTTTGTTGTCCTCCATGATCCAGCACACAAATTCTTACTCTGTGACACCTCGGATAGCAGGATTAACTTTTATGTCTTTTTTGCATTCACTAAGGAAGAGTGACCAATATCCAGTTTGCCTGGGATAATCCCAGATTATACAGATAGTCTTGGCAAAATTATTGATGATGCTCCATTTTAGTTGAAAAATATTCATAATTAGATGACATATTACATGGTTGCCTTAATGAAGTGTTTATTAGTGCAAAATGTATTGGGGGATATAAAATTGCCCTGGGATAACAGTGCGCTCGAGGAGCTAAGCCTGTATAATCTAACTGAAAACTATCCAACAAACATGTCATATTAATTCTTTGCAGTATTTACTACGATATTCTTTAAAGCACATAACTCCCAAAATAATATGATGGTAATGTTATGCCATTCTCTGTTATCACTAAGACAAGAGTGGTTTTTAAAAAATTCTCCATATCCCATGTAATATTTTTATCAATCAAACAAAATGTATTTTTAAAAAATTTCAAACATTTTACACAATAGAACAGTACAAGGTACCTCCGTGATCATCTTTATGTTTAGCAGTTTTCAAGCCATGGACAGTCTTGTTGAATTCAGATGTCCTCTCATTTCTGTCAGACTGTTTGGCATCAATGTAACTTTTCCAGTATGTAGATTGAGCACAGATTAAGCACTTTTTTTGTAAACAAAAAGTTAATGTCTCCTTTTTTTGCATTCTTGCTTGCTTTATTTATTTTATTTTAAAGGAGAGAAAAATACACAATAATGTGTCAAAACAAGCTTGTAGGAGAGTTACAATGGTTAGTACACTGCTTATTGTTGTCTTCAAAGTAGCTGCTCATATTACAAGATACAGGCATGAAAAACTGATCAAACAATATAGCCATGAAACTTTCCTTTAGTGGACTAATAGCAATTAGTAGTATAACTATCGTGTGTGTGTGTGTGTGTGTGTGTGTGTGTGTGCGTGCACGCACATGTGCATGTATACATTTATTTTTCCTTTTCCCTTCTTCTTTTCTCCTTTCCCCCATTCCAGTTTCTCCATCCCATGTAACAAATTATACCAAGAGGTCACCTCCGCAAAATCTATAAAATGAAGAACCATAGAGTGCCTACAGAGTGAGTTGCTATAATTCTGAAAGCCTGCAAAAACAAAATCAAGGTCACCTTGGCTACTGATCAATCCTGCAACAACCACTGAGAAACTGCGTCAGGGTTGGGATTTTGTAAAATGCCCTGAAGATTGTCTCTGTGTTTTCTAAAATCCAATTACCAAGCCTATTATTACCACCAACAAACTGATAGAGTTTTTCTGTGTTCACAAGGTGTAGTGCATTCTTGCTCAGCACAAAGGACTTTGAGAATTGCTTGTGGATGATTCTACTCAGTTAAAAATAAACACAAATTCCTCCATGCCACTGCAAGAAGATGCTTTCCTGCCCTTCCTCGTTAATACTTGTTTCACACAATATAAAAATTATACCAATATGACTTAGAAAAGTAAAAAGATGTTTTAAGAGTCAGATCTCAATATTGCCATCTCTTGGTTTTCTGTGCCTAACCCTCCATCCAATGCTTGATTTTGTAATTTTTATGCGAATTATAGTGGTTGTACCTCAGAAAATAATTAACAAGTTTGAAAGAATGAAAGGAAAGAAGCAGGGTGAAATTTCTGGCATGATGTCAGTCAAATTTAAAACGAAATGTAGGTTTGCAACCATACACAACACTCAGAGTAGTCTGCAATAGCATTATTGGCAATGTTTCTTACCATGATCCCTTCCAATGCTAAGTTAGAGCAGGAGTGCTAAAACAAATCAATTGAAATGCTTCATAAAATACAAATTCTAATCTGATGTGCAGAAATTTGATTTAAAAATATTCATCAGAAAGGTCCTGTATTTCACGTTTCTTACTAGAACCTGCCTTGCCCTTCCATTACTATGGATCACGCCAGCACAAAGACAAACCAGAGAAAATGAAGACTTACCATAACATCACGTCTGAAGCTTCATCCTTCGAAACTCATAGTGAACCAGTTAGCATCTCCCTGTGTATGTCCTGCCAGCAAGTCTGTATTGCTGCAGCTGAAGTTAACTTAAATTTTAAAAGTGTTGTTGCTTCTGTAAAGAACTCTTCTACCTCAAAATGTCAATGGTCTCATTCTGTTCCTTAACACCCACAAAGACATCACACTTCCAATATCTTGCATTTTCCCCTCCATTCTCTCCTTATTCTCTGGTCCAATATCCCTTTCTTGATTTGTATAATACCTTGTAATCCACTCGTATTTTTTTCTCCGTCTGAAATCCTTCTCTCATACCAATCAATACTATTCCTATTACCAAGCACACATTCCCAAGCACGATTATGATTTTATACACCTTACACATTTCTAGTGCAGGATGTGAAAAACATTGAAACATTCATATGTATCATGGATTGGAGTATAAAATAGTGCAGCCACCTTGGACAACAGTTTGACAGTTTCTTAAAAAAATATAAGAGACACATGACTATTATAGGTGCATAATATAATATATATTAAGTTTTGTCTATGGAGATATAAATATCTCCACACACAAAAACTTATCTTCCCAGCAACATTGAAACATACCAAAAGAATATGCCAAGTAGAGGAGGACACACCAAAAGTCATATACAGTTGTATTTCTATGAATGCTAGAATAGGCAGCTCCCGTGAGAGGTTGCCAGGAGCTGGGGACAGGGTAGATGGAGAATGACAGGTAGTAGGTATGAGGTCTCTTTGGAAGGCAATGATAACATTCTGGAGTTGTGTGTCGGGGGGTGGGGGTGGATGCCCAGTCTCGTAAGTGTACAAAACCCCAATGGATCATGACTTTATAAAGGATGAGTTTGATGTAATATGAATTATGCTCCTTCCTGTCTGCAGGAAGCTCCCTGATTAGGTCTGTGAGGTCAGTGTTTCAGCAGCCTCTCTTTATATGTCTAATAACCCATCTGAGTGAACCAGCGTTGTTTCCAAGTCCTGCCATGCCTCCTCTGCTGGTCAAAAGCATTTTTCATATGTTTCAGGAGTGATTCCTAAAATATGTTATTAGTATTAGTGTTCTTTATCTAAATTATGATTGAAATAGCAACCATTTTTCCCTAAAAAATATATTACATCATAAATTTAAGTGTGTAAAACGCCATTTGAATCATGGATATGCTAAGATCCTTTAAATAAGCAGGCAGGATTATATCCTTTACAGAGACAACATAAAATTCCAATAGTGAAGCCATTAGTATGTAAGCACACATCTACCCACACCACACCACAAACCCACGTACATGCGTGCCCACATACCACTAAGGTTGGAACATTTCTCCCTCCAAACTTGCTCTTATGTTTAAGTCCTACCCCCCGCAAAAGATGTTAGGAAGCAGAACCTCTGGGAGATTATTAGTTCAGGAGGGTGGAGCTTTATAGATTGGATTCATGTCCTTATAAAGGAAGTCAGAGAGATCTATAGTACAACATGATGACTACAGTTATGAATACTATATTATAATCGTGGAAAATGCTAAAATAGCATAAGTTTTCTCGCCAAGAAAAGAATAATTATCTATAGCAATGTTCATGTTAATTAGCTGGATTTAATCATTCCACATGTGTACTTCAAAACACTAAGCTGTGTATTATAAGTTCAGGTAATTTTACTTGTCTATAAAAAAATAAAATGATTATGTAAAAGAGGCTGGAGGGTGCTTGTTTGTTCTTCTGCCATGCAAAGACACAGCAAAATAGTGACCTTGAATGAGAAACTGGACCCTGACCAGACAATAAATCTGCCTGTGTCTTGGATTTGTGGCCTCTGAAATGGCAAAAACTAAACTTTGGTTGTTTATAAGCTATTCTATTTTGCAGTATTTTATTATAGTATCATAATATGCTGTGTGTGACCTATATGTGTGTATGTAACATATATGACATGTATATATTTTATACATATATATATATATATATATATATATAGTTGAATAGATCTTGTGTAGTCTTACCACTAATGTTCCCTCATTATGTCATCAGTGCAGTAACTATTTTAAAAGCAATTTTAGGAAAAGAAATGAAAACCTTGGAAGCACAGCTCTTGTACATATATACATTTTGGGTCCTTAATCTCACATCCTGTGCCTCCACCTTGGCTTAGGAGACTTCTTGTCTTGTCTTTTCTCTTTTGAGGATGGCAGTTCAATAATCTGTCTGTATAAGCAGACTATGAAGTAGTTGATAACTGAATTCATACTCCCCTTTCTCTGATGATTGCAATATGTTTGTTTAGGGGAGAAGTTTTCCTTCTATCTGGTAGAGCCATTTAATTTCTGTTATAAACCTATCACACTGCAGCAAGTCTACAACAGATAGCCAGTAAGCACACAAAATTGAAATAAAATTGAGTTCAAGTCAAGGCCTCGCTTAAGGGGAAAGACACATTCTCAACGAATCATCACCGACAAATCCAAATCAGGTACTGCTTACTGAAGTCCATGGTACTTAGTCTTTATTTTCAGTCTGTGCTGAAATGGATGTAACTTCAGAAAAAATTTAGAAAAGAGAAGAACTCAATGAGAATTGCAAATGGCTAAAGCTAGTGTAGAATTTTTCCATGAATAAACGTTTCATTTTCTATTTTTCTATACTCTCTACAAGAGAATCTAATATGAAAAACGTGTTTGCTTATAAGAAGTGAAAGTAAACAGTTGGCAATGTGGCTCCATCGTAGAGCTTTTGGTTAGCATGTGTGAAACCCTGGATCTGATCACCAGTCATGCCAAAAAGAGGAGAAGGGAGACGAGGAGTTCAGGTTAAGGTTAAGTGAGGAGCATTGATGTGAAGCACCCACCACAGAAGTAAAAGTCCACCTTCTCTGAGTCCTGACATCTTACTCTGCAAAACATATCACCCTCAGTCATGCCCACTGCATTCCGACATTAACAATGTATAGAAATGGAAATAGGTTCAGCATAACCAACTCTGCGCTCATCACAAGTGGATTCCATCTACTCAGCAAGGTTTCCAAGTCAATCCATCAAGGCTCATAACCTTTGCACTGTGTATGCAGACAAGATGCTTAAAAATATTGGGCACTTTATCACAGTCACCATGGCCTTGGGATTTTCCTTTGGACCTTGGGCCTCCCCAGCACAGATCTGTGAACTAGGCCTGCATGAGACATTGTCATGGGCTCTAGGCCTCCGGTAGGACTCATGCAGGACATTAACTATGGGACCCACACCGTCAGCTGGATTCTTTGGTCTTTAGTATTTGCACAGATTTCCTGCACTCTCTTTGTATATGATTCTTTGGGGGACTTTTATAAATAATCTTATAAAATATGTGTCCAATATTTTATTGTTCCCCTTGCACAACCCCCAAACTACATCATCACTGTGGCGTATTTGAGATTCCATATCTTTGCAGGGCAGGATTTCCTTCAGATACTTAGTTCAGTGTCTACCAAACAAATACATGAAGCTGAATTTGATAAACAGTAGTAATAATATAGCCTGTCAAGAATGAGAGAAAAGTAAACACTTTGAGGTACCACTAATAGTAAGAAACTCTCACTGACATTTACTCCAACTCACCTGGAGATAAGGTCTCTTTGAATAGAAAAATCAAAAGGTCATTATTTAACATTCTTGGGCCTCTACAGTTAATTTGCTAACTGAGAGTGACCTGGAATTTTAGGTGGAAAAAAAAATCAGTCTTTCCTTTTAACCTCTTTGTTTTTTACTGTCCTGAGGGTAACAGCTTGAATGCATATTTGTAATAGGGTATGAGGAAGCCTTGAGTACGAGGCATGACAACACAAATGTCATGCAGAATCCTTAAGGTGTGAAATAAAGGGGAAAATTCAGACAGCAGACATGGTCTTCCAACTTTCAAAACAAGAATGAAGGCTTAAATAAAACTAAACACTTCAAACTAAGAATGACCTACTTAGAAAAATCATTTACCTTTCTAATCTTTAAATACTTGAATAAAATAATTTAGGGTTATATTCTCTTGACATTGGTAAATTAGATGACACATGAAAATCTGAATGTACACCTGGAATAATATCCTTGATTAATTTTACCTGTGACAGGAAATCCTACACCATTCTTTATGGCCATTGTAATGATCTCTGACAGCATTCTGACTTTGCTTTATTTTAAATGCTGTTGATATATTATTGACGCAGGTTTCAATCATGTTGGACAAAGCTTAAAGTACACGCAAAATCTGAAAATGTCTATTTGGACAGGTGATAGATTCCTTAGTCACTAAGTTAATACATAAATATCAGGAATTAAAGAGCATCAGTAAAAAGATAAGCCCTTTAGTTAGGAGGTCTTCCATGAGTACTTAAACACTTTCAAATTATACTGTACTGCATGTTGTTTAGAATTTTGATAATGTGAGGAAGTGAACGTATGTTTACGAAACCAGTACACAACTCTACAGCAAAAGCTTGTATAATATGAATGACTGACCAGCAAAAAGCAGGTATGAAACTCAATATTGAAAAAGAACCCACCCGGACACACCGAGTCAATTCTTCTGATGATGCCCTGAATGGATACCATTGTTTAACACCTAATGCATAATAATTCTCCACAAATATTCATTTGAATTCATAATGGCTCTATAACTTCTCCAGTATTCAGCAGCAAATCAAATACATCTTTAGTGAATTCCCATTGACAAGGTCATATCATTGAACCCCAGATTTTAAGAGGTGTGGTTGCTGTCTCTACTACAGTGAAAGACAATGGATGTGGAATGAGCGTATCTATTAATCCATTGTTTTTATATCTTGTTAACCCCCTAATCTGTATACTTGGAATGATTTGTTTTCTTATTCCAATTCTTAACTTTATTGCTTAAAGGGTAAAATGGCTAGACTGGGGAAAAGAAGTTTCCTTACACAAAAAGACTTCACATTTTTCTTATGTGGTTCATGATGCCCAGCTACTGAGTGGATTTGTAAATGGAGGCTGAGTCACCTCTAGAAGAATGTAGCCTGAGACAGGATCACAAGTCCTCGTGTTACCAATATCCTGCTCCTGCACCTCTCTCAGGCAATTTCAAAGATTCCCTCCAAGTCCAGTGCTTACCTAACTTAGTGAATTCCTCTGGTGACTGACATCCAGACCCCTGGGAAAACATTATCAGCAGCGATCTTTGGACAGTCCTAGGCCTATCAGAGGTGAATCTGAGATGGTAGTTTCTCCTATTAGTCAAGCTTACACTGATCTGACTCTCCCACACCTGACTACAAGTAAATTCCCTGTAGTATTCATTTGGGCAATGTAATTCATCACACTGGAAGAGCAAAGATTTTAGAGTCCACATTATGAAAGTTAAACATCCATGAGCTAAAGAATACCTGTCAAATTCATAAAATATTACCTCTTTTCCACTCTCTTTTTGGTTTGTATATAAACAACACTGTTCATTCTTTTCAACATTATTCATGACTGACAATAAGAAAACATGCCAATGGGTTCATAATATTTGCATTATCTATTCCACAACTACTGATTTCAATACATTTGGTATTCTGTAATGAGTGACAAAGCCTTGATTTTCTACACTAAATTTCAATGAACAGAATGATGATGTGAAGAGTTATGTAATTCCCCATTCTTTTAATACCAACATGGGACAAGACAATTAATTGTGCAAAGGTCACTGTAGTCCCAGCACCCCAATTCTGGGATAGATGTTAATCTGGCTGAGGGTGTGACTCAAGTCACAAATAAATTTGATGCTGGAAAGCTCCAGGGAATATCTGAAGGCAAGGAGTTGGATTAGACATAAGTGTGCAGAGGGAGAGAGCTCATAAAAAAATTACAGATTTTCAGTGGATGTTCCAAGTCAGGGCTTCCTAGTACAATAAAAGACAACAAAGAGCTTGAAATGCAAAATTTTCATAGACCATGCTCAGTTTATTCCTTAACTTCAGGCAAATCTATGAGTGTGGTAAAGGCCTCCAGGTAATAGGAAAAAAGTATATATACTCATGCTTATTTTTTCTGTATTTGCTATTCAGTAGAAATACGATAAGTGATGAATACTGTATCTATTCATCACATTTTGGACAGCAGTTTGGATTTTTACAAGCATCAGTAAAAATAATTGTTGTTCAAAGAGATAAGAGAAATCAATGTTAGAATATGACTACTCTGCTTCCCTACTTCCTATGCTATACATTTCAGAGACGATTGATTTTCAGTGATTTTAGGTAGTTTTTCCAATGACAAAGTCAGTGTTACTCTAAAATCTAATTGAAGTATGTTAACCCGCTATAAATAAGGTTGACAATGTGCAATATTAACTTAATGCATATTGTATGCAAAAGAATAGACTATGAATCACAAAGCACAAGGTCATATCAGAAAAATTTATTGACTTTAGGATGTACACAATGCGCTAAAACAGCTGATTTGGCGCACAGTGATTCTATCACACAGTTTGCCTTTCCATGCACCTGAATTCTCTCCCCTCTGTGCCTCCTGTGTCTTAATCTTCCAGGGCTTGGTTTAAATCCTATGAAGAATTTAGTCAAGATATTTTTTTCTGAAAACACATTCTCCCTTCAATTTCTCAGAGCTCCTTATCTCTGCTTTTTATATTATTTATAACTTCTCATTTTGTGATACTATCTTATTCTCTTGGTCATGAAAATAACTAAAAAAAAAAAAATTTAAAGGTATATCCTTTAAAAGCAACTAACCTGGAGGATAAAGAAAGGGTTCCCTGGAGCTGTCAGAAAATAAGAACAAGTCAATTACAAGAAGAAAAATAAAACTGACCTTAGATACTTCTTTAGCTGGAAACAACGAAGCAATGCCCATAAAATTTTCAAGGGAAGTAAACAAACACAAACAAAACATTTGGTGGTGTTGGGGGGGGTGGTAGTATTTGATTTGTTTTGTTTTTGTAATTCTGCAAATTGAAACGAGGGCAATTACACTGAGCTACAACCCCAGCCTTTCAATTATTTTTTCATTTTTGAAACAGACTGAAGAATAAAATACTATTTCAAAGAATATGGGATTGAGAACCCCTCAATTATAGAACTCCACTAGATCAAGAGTGCCCACTTCTTAATTATTAAAAACAAAAGCACACATACACAAATCACACACTCTAAAACAAATGAATACAAAAAGTAATGATTGAAAAAGATAGAAAAGTCTAACAAGGAAAAAGGGAATAGAATTTAAATTCTATCTAGCCCACTGAGGTCTGATTTTTATTAACTGCTGCATCCCTAGCATCTGGAATCAGGCCTGACTGATGACTGCATGCAGAACTGTGTACTGTATCCTTGTAAAAACACAGTATTGCATGGTAGTTTACTTAATATTTCACAAAGCTAGAAGGTTTTAAGTGTTTTCACAATTGAAGAACTGATAAAAAGTTTGAGGAGAAAAATGTGTTTATCTTGATTTGAATATTATAAATTAACATATATTAAAAATCACATCATACCAGTAAAGGGATATAATGTTAATGCATCAATTAAAAGCTATATAAAAATAAAACAATTTTTTTTCAGTCCAGTTTGTTAAGTTCCATAGCTCGCTGTGTTACTAAAGGTGAGGAAAAACTAGCTAGAGACTGTACATGCGCAAGACCTGTACAGATGTCAGCTTTGCCATGGTCAACAATGCTACAAATACTCCGGCTTCCAGTCCACCTTTGGGAATTTACAGACCGACTTCACAATGAGAGCAAATATTTATGTGTAAAATGTTGTTATTATTTTAATAGCAAAGTGTGAGGGAAACTTTCACCAGTTCAAAAATGATAAAATTTAGTGTGGCACAGTTTATAATGTGATATCAATGAGCTTAAAAATACAGATATTTTGTACTCTTCTAGAAGAATCTCCGGGCCATGGGGTCACATGGAAACACCAAAGTGGTGCAATAGCGTGAACATTTCTGTAACAAAGTGAGATAACTATATCTCCTTATATGTGCAAACGAACACACACACACACACATACACACACACACACACACACACACACACACACACACAAAGTTCCAGCTGACATCTCATAAGTTATAACATTGGCAGCCTGTGTGAACTGTGTGAAAGAGTGGCTGCATTAGGGACAGACAAAACACAGAGTTTTTAGTCAGTATAATTTGTGCTTCTGAGTTAAGCAAATATATTACCTGTTCAAAGGGAAATACATCATTTAAAAACATTTGACAGAAGTTTAGTTTGATAAACATGAAAGATAGGGACAATAAATTGAAACAAAAATATTGATATATAGATGTATAATCCCACACAGTTTAATTTTTTATTTAATATTCATGTTGACAGGTAAATCGCCTACCCTATTAATCTAAAGCATGAGTCCAAGGCTGGGTTTTGCCTGGACTAAATAGTGGTTTTCTCCACAGAGAATGAAGATTTTGTTTCCCAAAGAAGCCATTATTCTCTTTTGGAAAAGGCTAATTCCTGACTTTTATGTTGACTGTAGTAATTCATTTTCTTATGTGTAACAGTTACAGGTTGGGTCTGGAATATCTACCAAAGACCCATGTATTAAAAACTTGATTCCTAGTGTGTCCTTATTGGGAAGTGGTCTAATCTTGAAGCCACGGTGTCAGGTAGAGGTCTTAGGTCATTGGGGACATACCCTTGAATGGGATAATAGGATTCCAGCCAAAACTATGTACTGTATCCTTGTGCAAACAGACTGTACAGTATTTTACTTTATATTTCACAAAGCTAGAAGGTTTTGAGTGTTTTCACAATTAAAGAAATGATCAAAAGTTTGAGGAGAAAAATGTGTTTGATGTGAATATTATAAATTGACACATATATTAAAAGTCACATGATACCCATAAAGGTATACAATGTTACTGTGTCAAAAGCTATATAAAAATAAGAAAATTTCCTTCCTCTCCCTCTGCCCTTTGCAACCAACCATGAACTGAACCCCTAAAACTGAAACAAAAGAAACTTCTCCTCTCCGTACGTAACCTGAGCATCTCAAGCATTTTGCCTTCATTACACAAATCTAGCTAACACAGTGAGATTCAAGACATATTTAAGCAGGCATTCACTACCCATTTCCCTGGGGACAATTTAGTGTTTACTTAAGAACATGTCCTGGGCGTCAAATGCATACTAGGGAGCATGGTAGGTGTCTTGGTTACTTTTCTCTCGTTGCTGAGACAAAATACCCAATGTCCAAAATGAAGGAAGGAAAGGTTTATTTAGCTTATAGTTTGTGAAGGTATCAGTCCATACTTGGCTGGTTCTGAGACAGAGTGGCACATAGCAGAGGGCAAATGCTCATGGCAGCAGAGCACAGCAAAAACAACCAGCAAGAGAGGACTGGCAGAGAAGCAGCCTCTTTCCCTCCCTTACATTGTAAACAGGCTACCCACACCCAGGGGCCATGTACCTCTCACACAATCACCATGCCTTCCTCTTCCACAGACTCAGGATGTATACAAAGTAAGCACCTTGGCTTCCTGCTGAGTCACTCAGCCAAACCTCCATACTCCCCTAAGATGACACACTGTATCAACCATAACAATCCACCCCTTGTCATCTTGGCAACCAGACACTCTTCTTTAAACCAGTTTCCAGATACAAAAACATTATATTACATTAGAGCCATAACATTTTGCCCCCTAAAGACTCACGCACATCCCTTTATGCAAAAAGCATTTATTTAATCCATCTGCAAGAGTTGCAAAAGTCCTAACAGTTTCAGCCCTGCTGAAAAGTCCCAGTCACAAATCTCTTTCCAGATATAAGGCACTCTTTAGTTACAAGCCCCCCAGTACAAATGAAAAATTAACACTTCCAACATTCCATGGCACAAAATAAACATTACCATTCCAAAAAGCACCAGCAGGGCAATATACAGTATTGAGACCAAAAAAGTCCAAAATCCAGCAGGGCTAACATTGTGTTCTGTAATTCCACAACCAGCATCTGGAGCAACTTGTGGCACATTGTGAGCTCCAAAGGACTTGCGTGAATCCACCCCTATGGCACTTCTAGTGGTGACTGCCTCCATGGCTTTTCTCTGAGACCCGCTTTGCTCACTCTTAGCAGCTTTCCTCAGATGATCCACAGTCCTGCTTTTTCTAACCTTCTGAGGTCTCCAGTGCAACTTTTGTTTCACACTCACAGCCTCACATATTGCCCTCTCAGGCGCACAGTGCCTGGCCTCCCAGGCCTTCTGAAATCTGGATGGAAGCCTCTTTAACCTCAGAACTCTTGCATTCTCCATGCACCTAAAGCCAGGGCCACGTGGAGATGCCAAGGTCGGCTGCCACCTGGAGCAGTAGCCAAACTTTCCTCTCTCTTGGCCATAGGGGTCAGGTGCCTACATCGCTGTGCACACTGAATCCAATTTTGAGGAATAAATTCTTTATGCTACCTCCATTCTGGAGCCTGGTGCGGCCACTGCTGCCATTCTGAAACATGGCTCTCTTTGGCTTCCTTCTCAAGGCAAGGTGTCTCACCTTTACAGTTTTGAGGCTGCAAATGGTGGGGACTTGCTGTTTTGTTGTGATGCCCTCACACTACCTTTTCCATTCTCTTGTTCCTTCTCAGCAATAGAGATCTCCTCAGCCTTATCTTTGCAGTCCACAGCTTTACTGAAGCTTCCTTTCTGGCCAAACTCACAACATTTTAAATCATCCTGCTGGGCTCTTTGCTCTTGATTCTCAATATAAATCAGGCTAAAAACCCCAACAACAGCCATGCCACTTGCCCAACATTTGACTGCCTTGAAATTTCTTTTGCCAGATTAATCAGTTCGCTGTCCCCCTTAATCTCAATCTTAGGCAAACTCTGTGGACATGAGCAAAATGCAGACAAACTTTCTGCCAAGCTATGACATACATCATCTGGAGTCCAACAGCCAGTGCAGTCCTTCCCAGCAGAATCCTCCCGAACCTGGTCATTACTGGCAGGATTTCTATCAGTCTTCTGAGCTCTGACCAGAATCTCCCAAACAGAACAACTGAAGGTGTTCTAGCTCATCTCTTTCAGGCGACACCTCTGAACCTTTCCTAACTTCCTACAAACCATTTCCAAAGGCTTTTGAACCACATGATCAGGTATAGTAATAGTAATGACCCCACTCTGCTGGTACCAAATTCTGTCTTGGTTACTTTTCTCTTGTCGCTGAGACAAAATACCCAACGCCCAAAATAAAGGAAAGAAAGGTTTATTTAGCTCAGCTTGTGGAAGTTTCAGTCCATGCTTGGCTGGTTCTGAGGCAGAGTGGCACACAGCAGAGGGCAAACGTTCATGGCAGCAGCACACAGCAAAAGCCACAAGAGCAAAAGGAAAGAATGGCTGCAAGCAGCCTCTTTTTCTCCCTTACTTGTAAACAGCCTGCCTCCACCCAGGGGGCATGTAGCTTTCACACCATCTCCATGCCCTCCTCTTCCACAGGCTTAGGATGTGTACAAAGCAAGCACCTTGGCTTCCTACTGAGTCATTCAGCCAAATATCTAGACTCCCCAAGCTGACACAATGTATCAATCATAATAGAAGGTAAACAAAACTGAAAAGATGTGTCTCTGCTCTCAAGGAGTTCACATGGTAATCATACAGGAAGACAAGAGTTGTGGAATACAATGTGATTTGGTCCGCGTTAGAAAAGTATCATCACCTATTAAAGAAGCTAGGAGTACAAGATTCAGAGACAGCTCCACAAGAGTTAAGAGGGCGCAGCCAGGAAAAGAGGCAATGGTGGTTGGGAACTGTGGTCAAATCCAGTGTGAGGATGAGAGGTTGCAACAGCCACTGAAGCGGAGTCCCCACTCTGCAGCAACCTTCCTAATCAGCACCTGGAGGCAAGGTGGAGCCAGAGTAGCCAGTACACATCCTACCACACCCAGCTCTAAGCCTGCCTCGAGGCTGTGGCCTCCTGCCTCTCCACTCTGTGGGCGGCTGCCAGTGGGGAGCGGTGGGGTGCATCGGCACCCACATCAGAGCCACAGCAACTCCCAGGGATCCAGCCGAGGAACAAACGGGAACTGGAGCACAACAGCAAGAGAGAGCTGCAGATGG
>PVLD010014733.1:0-51203 GCA_004027595.1 Dinomys branickii | reverse complement strand
CTCCCCTCTCCCCTCCCCCCTCTCCCCTCTTCCCTCTGCCCTCTGCCCTCTCCCCTCTCCCCTCTGCTCTCTGCCCTCTGCCCTCTCTGCTCTCCCCTCTCCCCTCTCCTTCTATCTCTCGGTCCTCTTCCTCTTTGCAAAAGCTCTATTTTCATCAATATTTTTGTCTTCAATTATTTTTCCCCATCCATTTTCCCTCCCCTACCTTCTCTTTCTGTCTCTTGTTTCCATTTGAAAATGATCTCCTGTTTCCCAATTCTCTATATTCTAATGTGTGTGTGAGAAAGACACACACACGCGCGCGCACGCGCACACACACACACGCACACGCACATATATTCTACCTTACATTATCTTCTCAAGTTACATCCAGCTGCCTGCAAAATCCTCAAGTTTATCTTTCTCTGTGGCAGAGTAGTACTCCATGATGTTTATAAATGCTGGTGAGGATGTGAAGGAAATTGAACTCTTCTACAATCTGGTGTGGATGCAGGCTAGTACAAACTCTGCGGGAAACAGTGTGGAGATTCCTTGCAAAGCTAAAAACAGAAATCCTTTTTGCTCCGCTATCCTCGTATCTCCCCCAAACATTTAAAGTTATCACATTAGAGAGATGCATGCGTACCTCTATTTATACCATCACAATTTATAATATTGAGATCTAGGAAACATGATACATCAACAGGTGTATGTATGTTTACTTATCTCCTTTGACATTATTGAATTTTCTTAGAACTTTTAGCTTTTATATTTTACTGAATTATAAGATACTCTTTTTTTTTTTTTTTTTTTTGCAGTACCAGAGATCGAACTCGGGACCCTGCACTTGCCAGGCAGGTGCTTATTCCACTGAGCTATATCCCCAGCCCCTATTTTACTGAATTATATTTCATATTGTTCTATTAAGGATTTTTATGTCTACATTCATTATGGATATTGATTTAAATTATCATCTCTATGCCACCGTTGTAGCATTGAAATAATGACCTTCATACAATTGACTTGCTGTTTCCTTGTCTTAATTATTGAAATCATATTCATATCCATTTTGACAGATGTTTAGTAGAATTTTTATTGAAATCATGTTTATATTAGAGAACATTTAAGTTATGAATGCAGATTCATTAGATTGATAGAGCTGATCAAGTTACATCTACTTTTTTATTAAGTATGTACTGGTAGATTTGTGTTTCTAACTGAAGTGATTAATTTTATCTAAGTTGTCAAATTTAGAAGTGTAGGATTATTTGTACTCTTCCTTGGTAATCCTTTTGAGTTCCTTGTGGTCTGTAGTGAGGTTTCCTGTCGCAATACTATTAGTAATTTGTATCTTGCCCTTTTTTTCCATTATGTGCCTAGTATAACTTTAATAATTCCATCGTTCTTTATCCAAGCAATTTTCATGATCACTTTTCTGATTTAAATTCAATTTCTCTGTTCTTTTCAATTATTCCTTTTCTCCTTTGTCTATTGTTCTTACTTTCATTTTCTTTTTCTATGATATTGATGCAGACTATAGGTTAACACCATGAATCTTCTCTTCAGCCACACATATGCCTTTACATACGATCAACCAAAAGAAAAACAGAAATGAAAGACCAAAAGGAAAAATTCTGGTGATAAATCCCATTGTATGAGGTAGCTCATTAAGTTTAAATTTTAAAAAATACACAAAATTTAATAAGCCTAGAACAATGATTTTAAATGACCATGTTCTTTAGAAGAGATATAACATAAGTAAGATTATGAACAAATCTAAATGTAAAAATATAGAAAAATATGCTTTGAAAAAAATTTAATAGAAAATGCATTGATTTTTAAAAATCCGTAAATTGCATTATTTTTATGCAAAGTAGTAGTTATGTCTTATCTCTTTTGTCTACCTCAAAACAAAGTACAACTGATTATGAGGAAAATACCAGCTAACTATGAGTCGAGGGACATCTATAACATAGTTAAATAGTATTCCTCCAAACTTTAATATCATCAGGAAATAAGGAACATCCAGGAATCACTCACATGAGTGAGATATTTTAAAAGGTATCGCACTACTACGACGTGTAACTTGATGGCACCGTGTCACAAACTCAGACTTAATCTTGTTCAGATTTTTCATTGCTGGATGCAATCGATGCTCTGCATCTGAAAGAAGGAGAGGTTTAATGGAGCTCATGGCTCACGGAGGTCTAGTCAGTGGTTGTCTAGCTCTAAGAAGAAGCATCATTGTGGAAGAGTGTGGAAGAACAAAGCTTTTCAGAACAAGGGGATAATACCAGAGAGCAAAGGACTAGAAATCACATGTAATACCCAACTTCACGCCTCCATGACACACCTGGGCCACTTGGATGTGCCACCGATCCACCCACGGCGTGGCTCCCCATCCAGTCAAGTTGATACAATAAGGCTTTGCAATCATATTCCACTGATTATCAACCTGACTTTCAAACACAGATGCTTAAACCATACTTAATTGCTCAACAGTAGTACATTCTTCTGCCTACAGTGATAGACCTCCCCTGGATACAACTGTATGCACACTAATCCTTGACCAAAGTCTCAATATTTTCAAAACAGCAAGGCAAAGTTTATTATCAGAATGCAGCTAAACTCTTACCAGTGAACATCTGTAAAAGTCAATCAAGGTACATAATTCCAAGTTAATACACATTATGAATATTCCCATTACAAACCAGAGGAATGGGGGATAGAAAAAATTGAATCAACACAAGACAAAAACACAGGAAGGTAAGCAACAAGTCCTGAAGCCAGATCTGGCATCTGGAGCTCACTGTGAATGTGAATCTCAAACTGCTCGTGCAGCCCCACCCCTATGCCCTTACCGGTCTGTCTTTGTTGGGCTCCACCTGTAGCCCAGAGCTTTCCTGGCCAAATAATCCGGCATCTTGAGCTTCCTGGGGCCTTCGCTATCAGTTCAGCTTTGTCCCGTATCTTCGTGCACTGCCCTGTCAAGGTCTCCTTGCCTGGACTCCTAGCCCTTCCTTTGAAATCTGAGTGAAGGTCTCTGTGAACAAGCAGCTACTTTATCTTGAATGCAGGTAAAATCAGCATTATGTGGTCAGTTCCAAGGTCTGCACTGAGCAATGTCTAGGTTGTCTTGAACCATGACTGCAGTGGCCTTTGAGTGTCTAAAGGGCTGAGCATAGTGAGACGAATCCTTGGGAACAAATTGCCTAGAAGGACATTCTTGAGCAAGGGATCAGAGGTGCATTTCTAAAATGAATGTTTTCTACATTTTTACTCAGAGCCTCTAGTGCATGGTGCCTTGGTGAATTTTTTTAATCCCCCCATAGCATATTTCTTCTTGTTGCTGTACAAAGTACCTGGTTTCTTTTACATGGCATTCATCTCTCTGGGAGTCTCAACATTTTGGGTCCCAATTTATGTGTGGATACTTCTAGAACAAAACAAGTTTTTCAGATTTTCTTTCTTTTTTTTTCTTTTGCCTTGACTCACACTGTAAGTCTGGCTAAATCCAGCCAACAGTACCTATGAAGCCTGAATATTGTGCTGCCTTGAAGCTTCTCCTACCACTTTATTGTTACATTGCGCTTACGTTTGGTCTCCTTCCAAGTTTCAGGAAGTGGGTAAAATGTAGCCAAAATTTTTGCCACACTATAGAACACAGCTTTTATCCAATGCCACTGGAGTCCTTGTTCCGAGTTGAAAACTCCTGACTCTGGCCTCCTTTCTACCTTACTATAAACATTCTGTAGTTCTGGCCTTTATCTAGAGTCACCTATCAGGCTCTGTCTGGATCATTATAGTCCTGCGCTAGCCTCCATCTCTAACCCTTCTCAGATTCCAGTTGCTTCTCAATACCAGTTCCAAATATTGCTAAATTTCATGTTCAGACACAGTCACAATAACGATGTTACGCCTACTACCAGTTATCTCTATTAGTCGTCTTTCTTTGACTGAACATGATATCTGACAGCCATAATTTAAAAGAAGAACAGTTTAAATTAGCTCACCAGCTATGAGTATTTAACCCATAGTCAGCTTTCTCCAAGTCATAGACCTTACTGAGAACCCTGTATTATTACCCTGTACTAGGCTGCTTACTTCATTGATTATATTAAAAAGTAAATCATATTACCTCATTATTGTTTCCATCTTAGAAAATAATAAGTTCATAAATATTAAAAATATTTTGCAAACCACCTTTAGGTAAATTTGAATAGCTCTTTGTTTATCATGATTTTTTACTATTTTTTGAAACATAACCTTGCTAGTGTAGTTCCCGCTGGCCTTGAGCACCCTGTGTTTTCTAGGGTGGCCTTGAACTCATGGCAGTCCTCCCGTTTCAGTCCCCTGAGTCCTGGGACTGCAGGCATGCACTCTGTTATATTTTTTAGATTAAAACCGATCACTGACCAGATAGTCATATAAATGATCAGATTGATAGTGATTAAAGCAGTCTAAGGAATAAATTTGGGAGTATTGATTCCCTTTGAATTTCATTAAACAGTTTGAGAAGCAGCAACATCAGGTCTTCTCTAAATTGTAGAATTCAGTAGTGAATCTGTTGGGGTTTGGGCTTTTCTTTGAGGGTAGATTTTTAATGATGTCTTTAGTTTCATTGACTTATATGGATTATTTGTAATTTTTATATCTTTTTGATTCAGTTTTGGTATGTATCTAGCAATCTCCATTTCTTCTGTGTTTGCCATCTTATTAGAATAGAGGTTCTGAAAGTAGGTATTAATTGTCTTCTGGAGTTTTCCAGGGCCTACTTCAATTTCCTAATTGTATGGATTTGCATCTCTTCTCTTTTTTTTTTAATAAAAAATTGACTAAGGGTTTATCTACTTTACTTAATGTTAAAAGAACCAACTCTTTGATTCATTAATTCTTTGTACTATTTCCTTAGTCTCCACTGCATTGATTTCTGTTCTGATCTTTATAATTTCCTCCTTCATAGAAGCTTTTGACTTGCTTTTCTTTTCTAGAAACTTGAGGTTCAACATTAGATTGTTTATTTGAACTTGATCTGTTTTTCTGGTACAGGAACTCACCTCCATAAATTTCTCATAAGACTGCTTTCATTGAATCCCAGTATACTGTATTGGCATTATGATTTAATAGTAGAAAACAACTAATTTCCTCTTTAATTTTATCTGTGACACATTTGTTTGGGAGGTTGTTGTTTAATTTTCATGTGTTTATGAATCTCTTTTGGTGTCCCTTGACATTGCTTTCCAATTTATTTGCATTATGGTATCATAATATGCATGGGGTAATTGCACTTCATTTGAATTTACTTAAGTTCTATGATCTAGTATGTGGTCTATTTTGGAGAAAATCCCATAGGCAGCTTAGAAAAATGTGTATTCGGTTGTGGGGTGGAAAATCTGTAGACATCTACTAAGTCAATTTGTTCAAAACTTTGGTTCAGTTCTCATATTTATTTGTTGACTTTTTGTCTAGTTGATCTATTTGTGACCGTGAGGGATTCAGGTTCCCCATTATAATTGTATTAATGCATATTTGATTTTTCATGTCTGTTAATATTTGTTTTATATAGTTGGGTGCACCAATATTTGCTGCAAATATATTTATGTTTATTATCTCCTCCTCTTGAATTGTTCCCTTTACAGGGATGTAATGATCTTTGTCTCTCTTAATTAGTATTGGCTTGCCATCCAAACTGTATGCAAATAGAGTAGCTACCCCTGTTTTTCTCTGGGTTCCTGTCACACTGGGTATTGTTTGCCATCCTTTGACTTACAGTTTATCAATTTCTTTTTTAATTAAATGAATCTTTTTATGTGGCATATCTTCTGAGTCCATTCTGCTAGTCTGTTTCTTTTGAGTGGTGAATTGAGACCATTTGCATTGATGGTTATAACTGACATGTATTGGCTTATCATTGTCATATTACTTTCCTAATATTAGTCAGAATAGTGGAGGCCTGGGTATGTCAATTATTGATTGAATTTGTTAATGACAAAAGACCAGGATCTCAGGAAGAGTTAGATTGCGCCCTGTGTTGGTGAGAGCAGCTGGTTGTACCCTTTCCCCTAAAAACTGAGGGAACTAACAAGAAATAAAGAGGGTTCATTTCCAGTTTCCTTCTATACAAGGAATTCTCTGGAATCCCTATCCCCCAACACCCTGGACATCTGGCCCCACCTTGACTGTATCTGGTACCAGCTGCACAGGGCCCAATTTCGAGTGCCATGGCTGCACCTGCTTAAGAAGAATAAGACCACCTCTTTCCTCAGAGCAGGAGAAAATCATAAAGACACAACACCCCACCTCCAATGAAAGCAGAGTCATTCATAAAATTTCCATGCTGTGCATGAGAGCCAATCCAGAGTCACGATAAAAACTCATTATTACAAATCTTGGTTAATTGTTTAATATACTTTTGGCTTTCATTTTAAATCGGTATTTTTATTTCATTAATATGCTCAAAACATTTCTTATGGGTTGTGAATTCTTAAACTACAATTATAGGGCTAACTTGCTGTTTTCTCTGCTTTCTGAAGATGTTAAGAGTACTAATTCAAGGTTACTAGAAGTTCTGTTGACAGCCAGTCAAATTTGAAAATGTAATAACCTGAGACCAGAGGAGAAAAAAGGAAAGTATAACTAAAATTAAAATAATTGTAAATCAAACCTGGGCTAAATATAAAAAAGGACTGCTCATACTCTTTTAACTTTTCTATAGATTACCAAAAACCTAGGGAGCTGGAGAGTAGAAAAGCCTAGTGACTCCTGTTATGTGAGACATAGAGGGGATGCATAGGACCTCTGCTTTACTTGATATGTGATCTATAGTGAATTTAAAAGTTCATTTTCTCTCCAAAGATAAATTAGAAAATAAAAAGCCAAAATCTCAAGGGTACCCCCCAACCCACCATCATTCTTTCTGATTATAAGTCTACAGTAAAAGGTTTTACTTTCTCACCTCTTCACTGGTGTTAGTTTATTGCAAAAAATGACTATGCTAATTGGTCACCCTGAGAAGTTCTGACTATTTAATTTATAATGAACCCACATCAGATTGTTGCAGGTCTAGCTGAACTTGCCCAGTACTTCTCAGAGTGAAATCTGATCTAAAAGTAATTGTGTGTCTTTTGTGTTCATTGGTTTAAGGTACCTAAAGAAATTCTAGCTTTCCTTTTATTTTTCTCTGGCTTTCTCAGCCTCCCATATAAAAGTAGTTATTTCGAGTTTTAGAAATAGCTAAATCCACTTAAAAGGTTATAGGATGATGGCTAAGAGACTTAAAAATCTCATGGGACTTGTAAATAGAAGGCTTGGAGTCTGAAAACATAAAGGTTATACATGATTTGAATTAGGTATGTTTCTATAGGTGAATCCAGAATTATATGTTTTACTTAGGTCATTTTATAGCTAAGTAGACGCTCATGATATGGCCTCAAATGCTTGTGATTCACATAGCTTAACAGTTAAATCAATTGATAAGAGTAAGGATATTTTAAAGACTGGAGACATGTTTCCATCCAGATTGCTAGATAACCCAGATAACCAACACAATGTCCAAAATTAATTTGATAAATGTAATACCTGTTATTCTCTTTGTGTAATACAGTAAGAGTTTTTCCTTGGTCAAAGATAATATATACAATAGTTTAAAATATTGACTGTAATGAGAGATCAGTTAAAGCACTTGTTTATGTAACTAAGTGGGAAGCCCTTTAACTGAGGGAATTGTTGAACAAAGTTCCTATTTCTGGTTGAAAGAGAAGCTACCTAGTCCAAAATTTGTACAGTTTCTTCACTGGCACATAGCTTTTCCAGATTTCCCAGGAAAAGGAGCCACATCTCTTTCCAGAGGCACATCCCAACAATTATTAAATATTGTGATATACTTAACTGTTTATAAATAAAAGGTTAAGCTTTCTGCACCTAAAACAATAAAGTTTCTTATTCAGATGCTCTTGTTTAAAATTATATCTATTGGCTTTCACTAAACAACCATTTTGTTATTGCATAAATAAGATACACTTGCACTGGGTAATAAGTGTATATGCAGTTATTAACACTGTTTCCTAAATTTGTAAGAGTTCTGAAGATATTATTTTATTCTTGTCAATACCGAATTGACAAGAATTCTGAATAAAGCTGTTTTTAAAAAACTCTAAATTTTGCCTTAAGAGTAAAACCTAAGTAAATATATGTAAATTTTACTATAAAACTGTGATACCAATTATAGATAACCTCATAGTAGGTTAAGTAACTTTATTTTGTCCCCAATTGTATAGGTCTTTTTAATATGCAGGACTTGTGAAAGAAACATCACCAGCCAGTTACTGCTGACCTCTAAGCTGTAGTTGTTCCTGATGAGAGACTTTTTCAGATTTATATTTATGTTATTTTATATAATCATGTTATAATAGTTTGATGTGACTATAACTAATATAGTGATAATATTTTTATAATGGTTAAAGATTAGTCATTTAACCTTAATACCCTGTAAAGCATACATACAAAACAAGCAAGCACATTCTAGTTAAATATCACTCTCACACAAAATAGTGGTTAAAACATAACAAATTAGGTTAAAGTTCATGGATGTCATTTGATGTCAGAATTAAATAAATATTACTAAGAAAATATCATTTTATATCTGGGTGCAAATATTTTAGAAATTTAAACAAAACCTATTGGTTCTGATGTAATGATGTCATCATTTTATTTGTGATACTGTGTTACATGGTCCTCGCTCTCAAATTGTGTTTTAAAAATTTTGTAATGGTTATCTGTTGATACCTGGCAGGGATTCAACTTCTAAGACAACTATAACTGGTAAGAAATAACAGTTCCTTGGTCATGCTACACAATTCTATATGCTTGATATCTAGAAAACATCATAAGGTTAAACCCACTACTGTCTTCACAACAATACTCATTTAAATGCTCTCCTCGGTGTTCAATTACTGAGGCTTAGGGACCAAAGCTGAAAAGGTAACTGGGCTAAAAGGACAGCCAATATTTTTCCCTGGTCCTCCTTGGCCAACAAGGACCCAAACTTTCAAGTTTGGTAAGTCCATCCACCACCTGAACAAGGAGATTATTAGATCCCAAAGAACAGAGCTCAATGAAGGTAGAGTGTGCTAAAAAGGAAGGTCATTAAAAAAGAAATGTCTTCTATGCCTTCACAGGAATATACATGGTCAAGCAAGGCTGGGAATCACCTTGGTGGGTAACACTGAGAGAAGAGTTGAAGAGCTTTATACACGGTCCAACAAATAATCCCTGGGAAGCCTTTACTGAATTCAATATTTAGCAGAAAAAGGTTAAATTTGATCAAAACTGGCCTCACTTTAACTTGGTCTTAAACACACAGCAGGAAAGTATAACTAAAGTTATAAAAGTTATAGTAATGGACATAAACAGGGAGCTTCTAATCACTAACCCAGCCACACTGTGACAGGCCTAAGAGCAAGCCCGGGCAGCTGTCCTTCCTTTCTAGTGCTCATGCTTTGGGCATTTGTGCTTACAGTTTATTTATCCTTTCCTAGACACTGCCCTTACCAAACTGTCTCCTGACTGTATCCTACTAACATGCTCCAGACAAAGGAACACAATGGAGAGAACGAACTTAGGCATACAGAATTGAAGCAAAAAACGTATGAATATGAGAAGGGAAATTGTGAGAAATGGGGGCCCTGTATTCTCTGGATATAAACAGGAGCACCTCCCAAATATCTCAATGAACACACCTACATTTAGAAAATAACACAAAAGCAACACAAGTAATACAGAACCTCAGACAAGGTGACAGGAAATTAACAATGGTTTGAGAACCTGTTTGACCTTGCCTTGCCTGACTCTCCTGGTTATACGCGCTGTCTCTAGCCTCACTGAGACCATGGTTCCTTCTTCTCCCCCTCTGTCCTTCCTATTCCTTTTCTTTTTGAACAATTTATTCCTATTTCACCATTTCTATTGTATATTTTGGTTCTTATTTACCCTTTCAGTCTCACTCTAGACAGACAAAGTGATATTTACACATATGTGACTATTTTATTTCACTTAAGAATGTGCTGTCTAGGTCCATCAGCTTTGCAATAAATGTCTCAGGGTTTTCCATTACCGTGGAGTAGTACTCCATTGTATAAAAATACCACATTTTCTTCATCTGTTCATTGGTTGATACACACAACACAAGTGTCCATAATTCTTTTGTATCAGGTTAACATAAAGTCATAAAGTTAATATATTTAGAATACATTGAAACTGAGTACTATAATTATTCAAATTTTCCCTGAATAAAGGACTATATATTGTACAAGATTCTGGAAAAAGACATAAAAACTAAAAGACAGCCAGGAATATAGATGAGTGGCAAAGTGCCTGCATCGCACATGCAAGGTCCTATGTTCAATTCCCAGTACAAAAAAGAAAATTACTAAAAAAGACTAAATATTTCATCTCTTACAAGTAGTAGTGGTAGGTACAAAATACTATGTTGCTTTTTATAAAATATATATTCTGAGAGTGGTTCCAAAGAAAGCGTATTTTAGTTACATAATACAGCATTCTAGATAACACAGTACTATGTAAATTTTTGTTCAGAATAACTAAATGCTATTCAAAATAATTTGATGTAATTTACATGCATAATTATTTTAATAAATTAAAGATTAATTCATAGACTAGCTAAAGCAATATATTTGTAAAATGGGCTTTTAAAAATGCATGCAAATAATTTCTATTTGATTTTTGATACATAATGATTAATAAATGTTGCTTTAACTATAAAAGTACTTGTCTAAATCTCTCTTTGTTACTTGAATTTTTAAGAACTATCAGATATTTATTAATGCAGTAACCAATTTGGACAAAGCAAAGCAAAACATCATATGTTGATGTGACCAAACCTCACCTCAGTTTCTCAGTTTCTTAGGAAGTCCTAGATCTCTTAGATATCTTTGGGACATGGACTTATGTCTACTTCACAGTGCTTCTAAACACTCAGTTGACCTTAAGCAAAGACACTCCATAAGCAACTGAACAGCCATGACCCACTTGCTCTACTTTCCAGCAACAAATTCTTTTGGGCCTTTTTACTCTAAGAAAAATGTCCATTTTATGGCCATTTGACAAGTTCATACATGTTATCATTGGAACATTTCTTCTTATTATGAGTCTCTTTATAATGAAACATTTCTTTCAGTCCAGATAGTTTTTATTTAACAAGAGTAATATCTATAAGTATTCTCCTTCATAAGTGTTATTTGATTTTACTATTGTGGCACTTTAATAGACAGACCATGATATTGCACACAAAGGATTCCCTTCACTTACATTCATATTTGATTGCGGATATTTTATGGTACCAATATTTGTTAATATTTTAGTCTATTAATTTATTTTGCCACTGAATAGCTAATAAGCTAAAATTACTTGTATTAACAAATTACTGCACAGATTTAGCATCTACGCAGAAAGTCCTTTCCTACTAATATTAAACCTAATTCACATTTAGCCTACACCCACATGTGTACAGGAACACGCACTTTCATCTCCTATTTCTGAGTCTTCTGTACTTTTGATGCTTGACCTGATCATGCCCACACTGTTTAGATCATTTCATAGTTTATTTTCATATCCAAGAGACAAGTCCTAGGTTGTTTATTTATTGTCAGTATCTTCTTGTCTTTATGTTCCCATGTCTCATGCCACATTTAAATATTTGACCATTTTCTGATCAGTTCCCATCATCTTAGAATATTAGAAGATGTTATCCAGATACTTACTAATATTTGCTTTAGATTAATTTTGGTTTTGTCTCTGCATTGTTCATTAGACTGATAAGAGCAAACACAGAGCTAATATACTTTGAGACAACAACTCTAATGAGCCCACACTTTGATTGGAAGTGAATGTGCAGAAGCTCAAGAATAGCAAGAGAGTCCCAGAAGAAAACATTCCACTCAAATATACTTACTTTTGAGCTTTGAAATACTGTGAACCTAGGACAAATCTCTCCATATTTAATATTTTTCTACAGTTCAGAGTTTGTTCTTCGTTGCCCTTTGTGTGTTCAGCTGCCTCTCTGATGTGATTTGATATAATGTAAGAAATTGCTGCTTCAAGAGTAATACGCTTGAGGAATAATCCATGCTAACTGATTGCTTTTCATTTCATGTAAGCATATTTGCTCTGATGTTTGTCATGTGAGCTGGTTTTGAATGATGTGGTGAAAATATTGTAAAAGACATTATTTTCATGACCTGGCCTGATATCCAAGCATCACTTCCTTAATTGAGAGCATCTAGAAAGGTTCTATTCCTTTATTAAATTTTTTTCTCAGATACAGACTGATTTCATTTTTCTATTTGAATGAAAATACATGTATTATCCAATTTAACTAGCAGAAATCTGTTGCAATTTCTCATATAATTATAATATTCTGTTTTCCTCTACTGAATCTGACTTTCTAATATTTTTATCTTGTTGGTCATAATAAAAGGGCTTCATTTTCTGAGTGGGAAATGGAACAGAATGGATTCTATAAACGGTTACTAACCTGGATAGAAGGTACATGAATAAAATGCAGACAATTTTAATTTAAACTTATAAAATGTTTTAATGTAATTTTAAAACTGCATTTAAATATTATCTGTTGATATTTGTCTTTTAATAATACACAAATGTATATGTAATAGATTTGCCAATAAGATCAGAAAGTTCAGTCACAAATATAAGTACCCACTAAAATTTTGGAGAAAATGATCAAATTTGAAGATGTATTTTGGACACTGTATCTTTTGTATTATAATTTTATATCAGGCTCCAATGTGAGAGTTATTTGAAAATTGCCTACCTGCTTGTTTCAGTTATCAAAAATAATTTTGTAGTAATTTAAACATAGTTAACACCAAAATCATACGCAATTTTAATTAGACTTGTTAAAATATATCGCTTACTTCAGGACTGTACATTTCTTAATGAATGAATCACAAATGTGGTAGAAAGGGATCCAAAGCATGCAGTGTAATCTACAGAAGCCTCCTTAGCTTATCATGTGCAAATTTCTTTTCTTTTGAAATGTCAACAGTTTGACAAACCTTAAAAAGGAATTACCATACAGGTTATGCCAAAGGTAGCTTTATTTACTTTGGGTTATATATAATATAAAATTTTGATTGAGTAAGGTTTTCCAAGGCCGTACACAACAGCTAAAAAGTACTAGAGGGCATTTTAACTGTGTGTTAGGTGATATCTGATCTACTAGTAAACATAAGACTGCTTAAATAGTTTTACTGGTCAAAAGCATGTAAGTTAATGTATAAAAAGCTTAGCAAACTAGTCTCCACTTACAAGATTTGATGGTCATATCAATGCTGGATTTGTGACATATTGTGTTCCAAATATTAATATTCAGGAAGAAAAAGCCTGATGGAGAATTGTCATTAGTTTTTAAGGCAAATTTTTATTTATTATGCATTCACGGTTCTTTCTAAGTAACGTTTTAAACGAATAATATATCATATATATTTGTAACATCTAGCTTTGATGGCAGTATATTTTATTTCCTTTTAGAGTTAAGGCAGTTTTAAGATTTGCTACTCTCAAGTATTTTGTTTTTTATTATGTTTTTAATGAGCATCAACATGCATTAGTGCTTATGAAGCTAACCATCTCAGAGTCATTGTGAGGAATTTTAAACACCAAAGGAAGCCCATTAGATCTCAGTAGTTTTTCATTTTCCACAAAACTGTAAGTACTGATGTTCTTGAATACACAGACTTCACAATATAGCACTAAACATTTCAACAAATTACAAGAAACAAACTCATAATTAAACCACATAATTACACACGTTTGTCAGTCTTCCTAAAGTTGGAGCTTCTTTATTACTTTTCAGGTGTAGAAATGTAACAGGATTCAGTAGGAATAATGCAACAGTAATATCTTGGTAGAATGTTTCTTCTTCCTTTTTGCTTTCATAATGATTATTTAAGCTGTGATTCAAAACCTGAATTCTCAATGATGAATGCAATCATTTTGTTCTACCAATATGTACTAATAAAAAATAAGAATTTAAAAAACCTCCTCAAGCATAGTCTCCTAGGGAAAATGGCTAATTTTTATTTTAGGGGTTCAATGATAACATTTATTTCTCAACAGAGGTTGCCCTGAGAGAAACAGTTTCATGTTAGTTATATTTGATAACCAATGATGTACTAAGTATAGCATTTTATCTTTCCTTTACAGTTGGCTTGTTATACACTAAATTATTAGCTCACTAAAATTAACATGTTTTATTTCTTACTTCAAAGTAGAGTTTAAGGGAACAATTTTTATTTGTTGTATACTTTAAAATAAATGAACAAATGGCTGAAAGATTTTTATTTCTTTATGTATTTGCTTAGTTATTTTACTCCAAATTTTGGGAAATATATCCTTTGACTGATTAAGACTTAAAATGACAAATATCATTCTTTCATTAAATTTCAAGCTTTCAAAATTAATTTTATATGTATTTAACATTCTTTGAAACCTTTAATATTTGATACAATTGATCATTTGGGTTAGCATTAAAACTCTTCAGTATATTTGATAGGTCACTTTTAAGCAATAAAGTGCCTGGTGTTTAATGAAATTGGGTTGTAGTTTTCCTAAAGTTTAAACTTCATGCACAGTCTCTAAACAATATTCATTTTCTGCCTTTACAGTCCAGTTTAATCATGTCCATCCCGTTGTGTATACTCAACAATGAAATCATTTTCTCATGACCAATAGGAAGTGCAAGGCACTTTCTCATAAATTATCCTTAGATCTATCAAAATATGTAACATTAGATAATAAAATTTACTTATTTTAAAATAAATCAGCTTTTTAGCCAGTTGATATTCTTAAGGCTGGAAGAAACCCAACTGACAACATTATACCAACAAAAAGTTTAGATGAATATCTTATGATGTTATAAACTCCTGAGAGCTAAGAAAGAAACTAGAAATGAACTATCAAGTGAGTGTCAGTATGTTCCTAGCAGTTTCCATATTCCCAAAACTACAAAGAAATTACAATGCATGTTTTAGACATATTTGATAAGTAATCATAGTAGTTGTGAATTGATTATGTTTGCCACATCCAGTCTCTGTATGAAATAATCATCAAAGAACAACATTAAAATAAATAAGGATGATTTATTACATGAATTACTAATATGAATAATTTTCTGCATTCACTGTAGAGGAGAAAATGCCAATCATATTATTCAGCAAGCATCATTTAACCATAAAATGGATTTGAAATTTGACTTCTACATAATGTAACAAATCTGTTTTGCTAGACATACTTAAGAATAACATCATTTCCTGGGTAACCAAAATGACACATAACTGAGTTTCAGACTGGGTTCACATGGTTGATTATTCTCTCTTCTCAAAACCATTTAAATCACATTAAGCATATTCAGGAAAGAACCCATTCAGAAAATCATTAAAAGAAAAGTGATGGGCATTAACGTAATAACAGGAACCTACAAGAAAAGGAATGACACTCTCTGAGAAAGATGCATATTAGCATGAAATACTGCAGCTGTGCAGATGCCTGGACAACCCTTAGGTACCGTACAGAAGCAGAGAAAGGGGTATGAAGTTCAGATAGCAGATTAAATTATTGTTATCACACCTGTATGACACGTTCACATACTTCCCATTTTGTCACGTACTATATTCATCACCGAGATATTTGTCCACCAACTTCAAATACGGTAGACCTGATGAGAGAGTGAAGGCCTCAGGACAGGGTGCTGCCACATCATTCTGTATCAGTATTTTCAATTCTTAGGTTCTTATTGAAGCATATAAAGGAGAAACCTGCCAGTAGACACAACTGTTCTCCTGAAATGCAGACATTTCACTATCTTCAACAGACATTTCAGTATTGCAGAGAACAACAACAGGTCTCTTTAAGTTATTAATTCAAAACCATAAAGCAACACTCAAAGATCTGATATCAAATGAGAGAAACCATTTCACAACATGCTTGAATGCTATGAGAATAATTCATCCTACAAGAAATATACAATTCAGAGAATAAAAAATAACTTTATACACATACATGGAATATATTACAAAAAAGAAGAGGTTACTCTGATGAAAAGAAGGATTTGAGAAAACTGAGTAAGGAAGTTTTTATTGGACAAGATTTAACAGTAATTTTGATGAAATATCCTAGAATATAAAAGAAATAATCATTAGAGGGTAATGATAAGGTTAAGGACTTTGAGGAAGATGAAATATAGGAAAATAAAAACTTCTGGGTGCTAAAAATTTCAGTGACCAAAATATGTCATAAAAATATTACAAAGGAAAAATAGAGAAAACAAAAGCAAAATTAAATAAGAAACAGCATCATATTTCTCATACATTAAAAAACTGAAAAATAATTTCTTACAAGGTCCTTCTGAGGCAGAGAATTCTAGCATGATGGAAAAGTAGACAATACCAAGATTCTGCTTCCCTATCTAAACAAAAATTACACTGTTAGAATGATTAATATAATTACTTTGCAACTCTAGAATCTACTTGCTATGGTTTCCAGTTTGCATATATCATTAATACTGAGATAAGCCTGCTGTTTTAGGCTGAATATAGTTGGAATTTCTTTATGTTGTCTATTGTGTATTCTTTTAATTGGATAATTTAATCTGTTTTTATTTAATTTTGAATAAGTATATCCATATTCATATCTTGCTTCTTGTTTTCTGATTGTTTTCTTCCCTTTTTCCTTTTATTTTCTTTTTGGCTAAGTGATTTTTTTTAACACTGAAATGTTTTAATTTCCTTCTATGGACGTTAGTGTATATATTTCTGGCTTCTACATTGAGGTTTGCATATGGCTTACCAAAATCATCTGTAACTGCAACAGGTTTTTGCAAATATTATCAATTTTATTTTGTTTGCAAAAATAACACACTCTACAAATTAACTCTATGCCAAATCTGAAAGTTTATATGTAATAATTTTCATCTTTTTACATTTTCTTTATGCTAACAAGTTATTACCTTTATTCTTTTTTATCTTACGTTCTTCCTATTTGAATAAGTGATTTCCCCTGTGAATATAGAATTACGTTATTTAATTTCCCTAGATGCTTCTTTTAATTGTGAATTTTATATCTCCAGATGTTTTCATATCACACACTAGTTTTCTTTTCTTTTACTTTGAAAAATGCTTTCAGTATTTCATGTGAGAATGTTCTGAGGTTAATGAATTCCCCCAGCTTTGGGTTATCTGAAAAGGTGTCAGCCCTACTTTATCCCTAAACGGTAGCTTTTCTGGGTTCAGTATTCTTGCTTGGAAAGTAGTTTTGGTTTTTGTTTTGTTTTGTTTTTTCTGTGCATCTTGTATTCTGTTTTTTCAATACTATGAGTATATTTTTGCAGTCTTTCCTGCAAGATTTTTACTGAGAAACTTGCTGTTTCTTATACGGGCATTGTGTATATAATACATTTCTTAATGCTTGTTGCTTTTGGAATTGTTTCCATGTTTTGGATTTTTATATTGTAATTATTAAGTATTGTGATGAGCTATTGTTTGTATTATACTCTGTGGTGACCTCTGTATTTCCTTAATGCTTGTTGCCTTGATTTTCAGCTTAGATTTTTATTTGATATTTTTAGATGTTTTCAGTCCCTATTTCTCCTTTTTCACATTGACTTAATGGCTAGGCAAAGTCTCTTATTTTAATTTTTTTTTCTTTTTTCATAATCCCCTTAAGACTTCATTATTTTTCATTCTTATATCTATGCCTCTGAATATATAACTTCAAAGGTCATGTCCTCACGCTCAGTGACTTTCAGTAGTGTACGTCTACTGCCTCTGTTCATCCAGCCTTTGTATTCTTCCTTTGGTTTTGAAGTTCTGTTTTGTTTTCTAAAGTTTTTCTCTCTCTTTGTCACATTGTTTTTAAAATTCTGTTTAACTTTTTATCTACATATTCTTTGCTTTCATTAAACAGAAAATAGGCAGACTGTGTTGGGTTCTTTATCTGACATTTCCTAGCTCTCCCTTTTCTTGGCATCCATCGTTGGAGTTGTTTTTGGAGAATTTTTTGCTGATATCGTGGTTTCCCAAGTCTTTGTAATGTTCAGTTCCTTTTATTGAAGCTTACCCACTCACACTTTCTGTTTCTGCAGGTATTTTTGACAGTGGCAGATCTCCATTGAATACATCAGCCTTTCATTCTAGCAGAGCCAGCTAGTGATGTTCCTGGGCAGATAGAGCTTGTTCTCAGGTTTGCTCCATGGCATGTTCTATGTTCGTGCTTTGAATTCATGTAGGGCAACAGTTTTGCTCTTTTAGCTGTCAAGAACACTGGTGGAGTTCTGAAATTAGATCCATTGCTGAGTGGGGATTGTAATAGTTTCTCATCTAGAGGAGTCACACATTGCTGTTTTCCTTGATACTGTGGTGATATACAAAGGTCTTTGTGTCTTTAAGAAGCCCTATTTAAACTGCCATGTGTGGCAGAATAAGTCCCTGCTTTTTGCCTTAATTCAAAGCTTTGGTCATTGTGGCTCACCAGAAAGGTCCATAAGTGCTTTCTGTGGCTGCAGAGAGAAATGATTGATCTCCCAGCTCTGTCCTTCTGGTTGTCTAACCATGGTGTGTTTCTCTACTGCCCAGTATGGTAGCAACAAGGTTCTAAGTGAGACTATACATGGAAGCTGGCACCCTATAGCTAGACCCTGTCACTCTCCACCTCTTCTGGAAGTGAAGATGACCTGTGATAAAGCTGGTATTGCCTGTCACTACCTCTACTGGAAGATATGGTCACTGTTTTTAAAGACAAGTAAGTTAGGTAAAAATATTATAGGCAGTCAGATAAGGTTAGCCCCTCCAAGGAGTCAGTGAAAAAGATGAGAAGCCACTTTAACTGTAGCTGGAGGTCTATCTGTCAAAGGCCAGGCCTCAAGATGAAGATAAAATGACCAGGTCTATGCCCTCCTGAGAGATAAGCAATAAGTTAAAGACTATACTATACATGGTATCACCTGGTCCAATAAAGTCTAGATACGTGTCACCCACATGGGTGACCAAGACCTCCTGATCCATCACTTCCTAAAAGGTCTTTGTTCTTTCCTGTAAAATTGCTGTGTAACCTGCTTCCCCTTTGGATCAATATTACATGAGTGGCTATACTAGTAACCTTATTGGTCGAACACAGTGTTGACTCGTGTTGTATCCACTTCATAATTTCATACCTATCTCATGATTATTCTCTTTAACACTTCCTCTGTGAAGAGAGTTCCATGACAACCCACTTTCAGGTCCCCTCCTGTCTCTCAGGAGCTGTCTCTCTCAATAAGAGTTTCCTATTCTCAACCTCGATGGCTCTTTAGAATTCATTCTTCAATTTGGGGGAGCACAAACTTGGCATACCTGATATCTAGCAGATCGGGAATTATACTACTTCTCCTGCATCACTTTGACTATAGTCTACATGCTGGTCTCGTGAATTGTGCTTCTTGGCTTTGATTCTTTCTAAGTGTAGTACAGACACTAGTTTTCCCCTTAATCCTCTGTGAGTTAAGAAAGCAGTAGCACTTCTGCAATGTTAGCAAAGCTAGCTATCTGGTTTTCCTGTTTCCTATTCCTCTATGGGAGGTCTGAGTCCTGGAGATTTCTCTCTCTTGTAACAAAGTGCTACCTTGACGGAAGAAGAGTGGATGAGTGTTCCTCTTATGCTTTAGGTGACATTTTTCTCGCACTCATAGAACATGCCGGTAGTGCAGTCTTATACCCATCGTGTGGGGATTTCACCAAGGTGTTGTTGTCTACAAATAATATCTAGTCGATCTATCCGTAAGGGGGGACAAAATCTGGGATTTATTACTCAACCTTCTCGGTGACATTACTCTTGAATTAATTATTGTCTGCTCTTTAAGAAAGGCTGTCTTTAATAAGATATACTCTTCACTGTTTACTTTTGTGTGTTTCTTTTAATTCTATTGTATATTTTTAATGTTTTTCCTCACTGATATTGTAAGAATTTGTTTATTCTTATCTCCCAATCTCTTCCCGGCCTTTTGGCAAAGATCAGGTATAGGTTTATCACATCCCATTAGGTTTAAGGGGTTTCTATTTAAAGTTTTCAAAATTTCTATTTAAAATCTAAATAGTTTCTAATCAGATTAAAGCAATAAATAAGCACATTTTTCAAAGTATATTAGTATTTTAATCTTTGTAGCAAGTATAATTCAATTGCATGTTCTCTAGCTGTAATCAAATAAATGAATCGAAATAAAGTATTGATTTCCAGGGAAAAAAATGTGAAGAACAGAATTAGAAAATTGCCATTTTCCCTCAATTCATTTGGCCAAGTTATCTGTACTTGGAAGTGATCAAAATGGTTTTTTTCCTCCATTTTAATACATATTTGGAAGCTATAGCTAATATTTGCCTGTAAATGATATTTTAAACAAAACTCATCCTGATACAAATTATTTGTTGCATGAAAGTGTTTCATACTGATTTTAAAGGAATCAAAATCTATCTTTCTCTTTCTTCTTTCTTATGCTTTTATTTAATAAACCACCAAAGGCTTTGTCATACTGTCTGCTCCACCGCACTTCTCTGCCCTTTATTTTCCAGTCACTGTCCTCAGGCTGCCTTGCGTGTCACACTGCGGTGCACCTGTCTCGTACACACAGACACCCTCTCTCACAGTGCATAATCCGGCCTGCCTCGTGTCAGGGATGGAGAACTGCTTTAACCGTATTTAACATTTGATTCTCTGCTGACATTTAAGGAAACGTATTCTGATGAATTATTTCTTTTTCTTTGGGGGGGGACTACTACTTTGATAGCTGTATTTCCATTTCATAATTCAGACATCGTGATATAAAAGAATAAAGATTAATGTATAGATTTTATATTAGAAATTCCCGTAAAATGTGTAAATTTTTCAACATGTTTACATCATTTAAAACTGTTTCCTAAGCCTTGGGATGTGGCTGAGTGACAGACCTCTTCCTTAGAATTTTACAAAGACATGTGTTCTACCCCTAGCAACACACACACACACACACACACACACACACACAATTGCTTTCCTAGTGAACATCATAATAGATTTCAGACATAGTGTAGATTTACAATTGATTAAAATTTTGGATGGAAATACCTTTACACATAAACAAATCAACCTATTCCTTTTACAGAAGAGAAAGCAAAGTTACAGAAACAGCAAAAGCCTTAAATCATTTCACATAATACAGCCATGTCTAGAACGAACTTTTTTCACAACCCTTATCGCTGCCCATAATGACCCATTCCAACTATCCTAATGAAGTATTGTACAATGAATTCTAAACATATGCGGTCTCAGTAGGAAAGAAAGGTTTCTCATTGACCTATATATTCATTAAAATATTTCAAATGTATTTACTGGTCAAAAAATAAATATTGTCTGATAATTATAAAAATATATGATGTATCTATAAAATGCTTCTGTCTGTTTGTTTCTTCACATATCTACCAAAGATCTTTGATTGTGTATAAACTAGTGCTGCAGTATGGTGTCTCAAAGTAACTTAAAAATCTGTTTCAAACTTGAAAGATTTTCTGTAACATGCTATGGAAGTTTTTTGAATTGTGCTCTCCTTTTCTTTCTTGGTCTGTCTCTGTCTGTCTCTCCTATCTGTCTCTCTGTCTCTGGTTCTGTCTCTATGTGTATTTATTAACATAAATATATAAAATGAGAGTGTCAGGGAGAGACAAAGACATAGTGGAGAGAAAAAATAAACTGAATGGCTGTACCAATATTTTATAAGTCAAAATATTCAATTTATCTTTCATTTTATTTGTGTTGACTGTGACAATAAAAATGCAAACACCCAATCACATATGCATTTAGCTGCAGAAATAGATGCAGTGCTCACCTTGTTTTTATAGCACTGAAGTTACATGCATTCGATATCCAGATTTCTGTCCACTTTGTGGTGACCAAGAGCAAGCAACAGTGATGTCACCACTGTGTTTAATATGAAAACTAGAGATTTTCCACATCACGCATAGAAATCAGGTTTTATTTTGTTTATAAAGTCAATTAGTTTGTAATGATTATGTTAAGGTATGATGTGGGGACAAATTCTGAAGCATCTGTCAGATTGAAAGCATCATAATTAGTAAGGCCCGCCTGACTTTTGGAAAGAAAAAAATATACCATCCATGTGACCTTTTGCTATGATTCCAAATAGAGAGACCTATACTTCAGTCCCCAGTTATTCATCAACATAGTATACCTGCTTAAAAGCAAGAAAATATATGCAGTGCTCCTTAAATCGTATTTTGAGAGCTAACATTAAAAGAACCTACCTCATTTTGTTTCAGCCAACCAATAAATATTAGCTTATAATACATTTTATACTCTAGGCCTGCTAGTTCGGTCCTGTCCTTTCAATTTAAAGGATGAAACGCAACCAAATTTCCTAGGCAGATTTTAAAACCATAAATTCCCTGACCCTTCCTTCAGAGGCAAAGCAGAATTTATTTCTGCCAGATTAATTACCCTAATGTGGCTAGGCATGGGTGTACAGAAGATAAGAGAGTAAGCAAAGACAAAAATGCCTCACGTAATTTTGTGCTCAAATATTTTAACTGTAAATTTAAAGAAATTTTAACCCTCACAGATGGCTTATCCCATAGTACTGACTTTGGGTTTGGTAACCTTCCTTTCACCATTTTGTCTCTGATGAAGGTTTTTTTTACTTTAATTTGAAATAGTAAAATTCCTTTTTAAAATTCCTTTTTTTATTACTTTAAAATTGCTTTTTTTGAAAATTCCTGTATTCTCAAAAGGCTTTGAAAATCTCATTAGTTGTCCATTGTTCATAATTTATTGAACTGTAAGATAATGTGTAAGAGACATCTCTTTCCTTTGTCTTTAGGTTACTCCCTTTCTACTTAAACATGGTTGCAAAATTTATGGCTGCTTTGAACCTATTTATATAACTACATTTACTGTCACTCATTACTCAATGGGCCACTCATATAATATTGTAACCAAATATAGTATCCAAAACAAAAGAGAACACGTGTTCAATACAAAGTGGGTACATATGTATTTATCCATATTCACAAGTGCATATTTACATGTAGCCCTATGTCTTGTAAACATATATATGACCTCATATAGGTACAGTATTTAAAATGAGAATTTTAAATGTATTTTAATTGATTCTCTTAGCAATGTGATGGATTTGCATTTTTTACGTAGACAACACGAACAGGACACATGACATACAAACTTCAGCACTAGAGACTTGTGCAAAAATTTCTCTACTACTCTGAAAGAATGGGAAGCTATTGGGTTACAATTAAATTTAGGTAGAAATTGAAAGATGATATTTCAGGTTCTCAATATGAGAGTGTAGAGTCCAAATAGGATAATCAAACCTTGAATTAGATTTTGTGCTAGATTGGTAGACATATTAGGGAGCTGAAAATCAGGTTGACATTATATCTAAAACTGTCCTTCTCATCAGCACTATTTTACCCAACACTGCTCACATTCATCTTTCTCTCCTACTGTGGGAGGTCAGACTGTAGGATTCCAACATTTATATCACAATAGGAACATATTTATGGCAAAGGAAAATTCCTCCTGAAGGTTAGAAAGGTGTTTGGTAAAAGAAGTCAAAATATTGGAGTGCTTTCAGTTGTCATAGCAATGGCATATAATTATATATTAAATTATTTGGAACCTAAGACACTAACATTTTACTTCACAAAGACTTCTTATTTAATTTTTGTACTTTGGTATCCTTTACACTTCTATGTAAATCTCCTTGGTTTTATTAGCATAGGCTATATCTATATTTCTTCCAGGTACCCAAACATCTAGGGCAGTATGAGAAATATGAATTCCCTTATCAAAATAATGTGGGTATATAAATTAAGTGTTTCACAAGCAAACCCTTCTTAAAATTATTTGCTTCATAGCAGCTTGAATTCAGTCCATACCATATATCAATAGACACATGCACTAGTAAATGTTAGACTTCTCTATGAGATTTTTGGCAAGCCCTTACTTATCTGACCTATCTCAATATACATTTTTCCTCCCCTTAACTGCATATATTACTTTTATCTCAGATGTTAACAAATAGCCACATATCTCAACTCTTTTTTTTAACTGGAAGAGACACATATTTAGCCTTTTTCTTATGAAGTCGGTTTATCTTAAAGCCAGGTTATTAATGGATGCTCTGTTCTTAGATGAACTCTACCAGTAGTTATCTTGACCATTTTAGGATTTTGTATTTTAAAATATAGGCACAGGTATCAAATACTTAGATCTGACATGTTCATCAACACTGGATTTGATTTGGAACTTGTACAATAATGACTTCTTATGTTATAAGTCAAAGATGTAAATCCACTGCTGCTTGCTATGCTGTAGGTTTGTGAATTCATGGGCTTGACTGAATACCCTCATGTTCATGGACATTAACTATTTTTTTTTCTTTTTACATTTTGTAATTTGGTACTAAACAAAGATGAATTTAGCCAATTTTTCATAAGCTAAGGTTACAAGGTTTTTTCTATATATGACCTGCTTCAAAGTTAGCATACCATGGCTAACATGTCATCCCAAGCTGTCATTCTGTAACGTGAATCACTTGCTTTCAAAGTTCTATTGTCTATTTGTCTAATGCTGGTCTACCATCCCCTAGTCAAGGTCACAAATTTTAGGATAGGGAAACACAATTATTCAGCAATATCGGGGGAAAGACTAGATTATGGAGTGGCAATACATCCCTAATTCCTTGGGCCATAGCCCAAATATGTGTTAGTTTTCACTCATAGTAATTATCAATTGTGGAACAGCAGGGGGACCTCTGGTTCACTGGACTTACTCATGAACCAGCCAGAGTTAGTTCTCTCTTGTCATATGCTTCCACAACTACAATAGCTGTGGAAAAACATATGGAAGATTTTAAGACTGGTTTTACTTGTTTTATTAAATGAAAAAAATTATTTCAGTGAAAGACACATTGCCACTAATCCCCCTCAGAAGAGTTTTTCTTCAATTAAAATTTATTTTCAAATCAATGGTAGAGGTTTGACATGGCCAACAATCAATAATTGGGCAGCCCCTGTGGCACCATATTTTTATAGGAACCTTTTAGGTGTATGTCTTAGTTACTTTTCTCTCATTGCTGAGACAAAATATCCAATGCTCAAAATGAAGGAAGGGAAGGATTATTTAGCTTACAGTTTGTGGAGGTTTCAGTCCATACTTTGCTGGCTCAGAGGTAGAGTGGCACATGGCAGAGGGCAAGTGTTCATGGTAGCAGAGCACAGCGAAACCACCAGCAAAAGAGAAGAGTGGCTACAAGCAGTCTCCTTCCTTCCCTTACATTGTAAACAGGCTACCCCCACCCAGGGGGCGTGTAGCTCTCACACAATCTCCATGTCCTCCTCTTCCACAGGCTCAGGATGTGTACAAAGTAAGCACCCTGGCTTCCTGCTGAGTCACTCACCCAAACCTCTAGACTCCCCAAGTTCGCACAATGTATCAACCATAACAGTGTACATAGTGATCAAGTTTGTCATAGGGAATTTGTAGCTGTGCATAATATGTCTTGGTTCTTTCTTTCCCTTTCCCCTCCCTTCCTCCAAGCCCTCTTCCCCTCCTTATTTACAAATGATTTATTTCCATTTTTTCCTTCTATTCTCCATTTTTCTTGCCCTTTCCCACCCTCACACCTCGTTCCTCTTCCCATTTGCACATTTTCTTCGTATTTCTCAACATCTATTACACATTTTGGTCTGTATTTACACTTTCAGTTTCTCACACCAAAGAAACAATGCTGTATCTTTTTTTTTTTTTTGAAATGTAAGTTTATGGTACACTTATGGTGTACATGGTGGAGAGTCATCACAGGGATATCACAGGGATTTGGGACTGGACTGCTTTTAAAACTTAGGCTTGAAGGTGATACTCCTCGCTCCTACTAACGTATTTTTGTGCAAGGTAGTTGAGAATCTAACTTTCTAATATTTCATCAAGCACAGTTCTTTTGTTAATGTTTGCAATTGTCTTTTTTAACTTAAAATAAGATTACTTCTCATCGATTTTTCCTGTAATATTTAGTACTATTGTTTATAATACATCACAGTAAATTGACTTCCATATTTTAATATTGTTACCACTGTTTTTAAAAACCTGTAATAAGGTGTATGAGAATAAACAAACAATCACATGTACAAGTATAAACAAAGTTAAATTAAATGTACAAAGTTTACTGATGCTTTTATGGTTGCTTATTTATTCAAGCATTGATACTAGTGCTTGAAGAGTTCTGTGGTAGAAATCTATCATGCCTGAGGAGCAGCAAAAATTTTACTCTGTTATGTTGCTTCCCTTACTCAGTATCCAGAGTATCTTAACAATAGATTTTATTCAGAAGAGTTGAAAATACTTGCTAGATATGGTCCAAAAGTTTATTTGAAAACTTCATTCCATGAAATAAAAATACTCTTTCATTAATATCCTTTTCAGTATCAGTTTGGAGCCAATCATGAGTCTAATTTCCCTCTCCTAATCTTTGAACAAGATGATAGTAAGTACAGGGCAGCAGGGGGCAGAAGAGAGGAAAGAGACTAAAAGGGCGGAGGTGATAAGCAGGAGTAGCAGTTTCAAATAAGAAATATTTATGTATTAAAAATTGCAAACATATAATAGGAAAAATGCCGATTACAAGTTGAAAGTATCAGAGTTTCATTCAAAATATTATGTCACGATGGGACATTAGTCTCAAATCTAATAGCCTGTATTATCTTTATTTTTTTTATTTTTATTTTTTTTCCCCGGGACCGGGGATCGAACTCAGGGCCCTAGTGCTCAGCGGCAAGCACTTAGCCCACTGAGCTGTACCTCCAGCCCCTGTATTATCTTTAAATGAAAAAAATTCAGTGTAGAATAATCAGCAGGTATTGAAAACACTTCGAATTTTATTTTGTAATTTGTCAACAAGAAAGTAATTATTAAAATATTATAAAACATGCTAAAAAACCACCTGCTTGCAGGTTTGTGTTTAAAATGGACTTTTGAATGTGTACTGGTTTGCAATATTCAAGACAAGTTATGTTAAGATTGATAGTGTTATGGTTGATACATTATATCAACTTGGGGAGTCTAGATGTTTGGCTGAGTGACTCAGCATGGAGCAAGGGTGCTTACTTTGTATACATCCTGAACCTGTGGAAGAGGAGGGCATGGAGAGTATGCGAGGGCTACAAGCGTCACATGGGTGGGGGTAGCCTGTTTACAAGGGAAGGGAAGGAAAGAGGCTGCTTGCAGCCACTCTTCTCTTTTGCTGGTGGTTTTGCTGTGCTCTGCTGCCATGAAAGTTTTTCTCTCTGCCATGTGCCACTCTGCCTAAGCACCAGCCAAGTATGGACTGAAACCTCCACAAACTGTAAGCTAAATAAACCTTTCCTTCCTTATTTTGGGCATTGGGTATTTTGTCTCAGCAACGGGAAAAAAATAACCAAGACAGATAGGTATACATATGTAAATGCACACAACACGTGCATAGGCCAGGGTATGTGAGAGTGAGATAGATTTAACTGATATGAATTTCAGTGTGCTTAACTGTATTTAGTACCTGTAAATTGAATTTTAAATTACAGTTTTCCAATTTCTTTCTGCCTTTTTAGTTCAGTAGATAATAATGGAAAGATTCTTAGACAGTTTCACTTTTTAAATTTTGTTTGTTATAACCAAACTTTTGTTTCAATACAGCTAAAATGAATGTCTGCAAAATTTATTTGTGATATTTCTTCTTAAGATCAGTTCATAGTCCACAAATATCCCTTTAGACACAGTCATTTACAATCAAATATTATAGTATTATACCAAAGGTATAGAAAAAATTAATATTTAAGCTATTAATCATACTGTAGGAAGTCACAACTTCACCAGTCTCTGGGAGTATAACAAAGAAACAAATCTTAATTTATTAATATATTGACAGTTGTTTTTGTTCCCATACCTCTATGATGCTTCATTCTGTCATCAAAGTTTTAGTAGTTTTTGATGAAGAAATTTCTCAAGAATAGTTGGTGCAGTTATGTAGTCCTTGCCTTTGCTTTGAATTCAGTCCAATTCCATAAATACTTATTATTAACTAATAAGTATATATAGCACTAAATATTTTCTTTCCCCATTCTAAAAATAGACCTTTAGACTAGAGAAAATTTGACCTAGGATTTACGGCTATAGTGTTAGAAGGACATCTGTAATAATTAGGTTGGATTTCTCCAACAGAAATATGTTTCAGTGAAGAGTATTGTTATCCTTCATTAACGTTAACCTGGATTTCATTACTTGGACACAATAAATATCAAAAATAACAAAATATAAGAAAATAAATGCTAAGTACTCTCTTGTCTACATAATAGTGTGTCTGAAAGACTCCAGGAAACCAGCAGCTGAAAAATTCCCTTGGGTGCTTCTTTTAATCATAATATATGATTAAAATTTAACAAAAGAAAAAACACCATTATTGTAAGTGTCCTATATTGACAACTGACTGTAAAGATTTTATTTTTTTCTGACTGTAAAGATCTTAAACTTTCTTGCATTTTAAAGTCAATTGTGTTCTTTGCAATATTCTTGGGGCAAATTTTTCATGCTAACACTCCTAAAACAAACATAATTTCTAGTATTTAAAAATATGTCTTTTTACTGAAATAGAAATAGAAATATATATAGAAATATATATATAGAAGTAATATGTTTTTACTTCATTTTGGACCCACCTTGGACATTAACTGTACTTTTGAAACAGGTAGTTCTAAAAACCAAAGTAGGAATTTAATTTGTATATATATTCCAAATATACTGAATTTTAGAAAAATAAAACAAGAGCTAAAGCTATATTTCATTTATTTTACGGAGTTCATAATTAAAGATAGTATCTTAGTAAATACAGAATAAGACAAAAGAGTAAAATAAAATGTTATATGGTTTCTTCAAATTTTAGAAAGGGAAAATTGGGGCTTCTAAAGTGATAATGTTTGATATATAAATTTTTCTTAAAAATGCAAATTTATTTTTTCATTTTTTATTTTAAAGATAATAAAATATAATAAAAACATTAGAAAAGATACAGAATTTCAAAAAAAGATTACATAAATGAAGGAATGGTTGATATATTGCATATAGTTGTATCTAGAGTAGGTCTTCAGATTACCAGATATAACCATGCAAAATTGGTCAAAAAATTAAGCATTGCCGCTTCCTTTAATAAACCAAAAGAAATTAGTAGTGAAATTATCTTAGCTATCTTGTATGCATATATTATATATTTTCTCTTCCTTCTTTCTTTTCTCATTTCCATCATCCCAATTGTTCTTTACTTTTTAACAGTTTCTTTCCCTTTCACAATATCTACTATACCTTTCAGACTTTATTTACTCTTTCAGGTTCTTACACTAGGGAGACAATATCATGCCTACACATGTGGGATTGTTTTATTTCACTTATGTGTTTGGTCTCTGGTTGCATCCATTTACCTATAAAAGCTTTGTGTTTAACATTCTCTATAGCTGAGTAATACTCTATTGTATAAAAATGTCACATCTTTTTTATCTGTTCCTCAGTTGATGGGCATGTGCGTTGTTTCCAAGAATTAGCCATAACAAATTGTGCTACTAAAAGCATGGGTGCACATATATCAATATGGAATGATGTTTTTAGTTCTGGAAAAGTACACAGAAGAGGAAGAGCTGGGTTGAATGGGACCTCTGGCCCTAGTTGTTTGAAGAATCTCCACACTGACTTCCTCACTGGTTGTACCAGTCTACACTCCCACCAACAGTGGAGAAGAGTTTCTTTTCCCCACAGCCCATCCAGCATCTGTTATTGGTTAATTTCTTGATGGTAGCTATTTTTCCTGGGGTGAGACGGAATTTCAGTGTTGTTTTAATTTGCACTTCTCAAATGACTAATGATGTTGAACATTTTTTTAATGTATTAATTTGCCATTTGTATTTCTTCATCTGAAAAGTGTGTATTTATCTCAGGTGCCTATTTTTGGATTTGGTCTTTGAATTTGGGGGGCCTGATATTTTAAAATTCTTTATATGTTCTAGATAGAAGTCCTTTGTCTGTGGGACAGTTGACTAAAAGTTTTTTTTTCCCCCAATTTATGGGTTTTCTTTTTAATCTGTTGGTGTTTGTTGTGGCAAAACTTTTCAATGAGATCCCAGTTGTTGATTCTTTGAAGCATTTCCCATGTAGTTTGTTTTTTGTTCATGCCTGCCTAACTCTATGTCTTCAACAATTTTACTTACTTTCTCTTCCAGTAGATCTGGTATTTCCATGTTAATATTTAGATCTTTGATCCATTTGACCTTAGTTTAGTGCATGGTGATAGCTACGGGTCTAGTTTTAGACTTCAGCATGTGAAGTCAGTATTTCCAACACAGAGGCTATCTTTCTTTTAGTGAACATGTTCTGCCCTTTGTCATAGATAACGTGGCTGAGTTTGTTACTGATTATGCCTACATCTTATAGTCTGTTCCATTGATCCTCAGGTCTTTCTTTCTTTCTTTCTTTCTTCCTTCCTTCCTTCCTTCCTTCCTTCCTTCCTTCCTTCCTTCCTTTCTTTCTTTCTTTCTTTCTTTCTTTCTTTCTTTCTTTCTTTCTTTCTTTTTTTGTCAGTACCATCCTGACTTCATCCCAGTAGCTTTGTAGCTATGATTTCAAGTCAGAGATTGTGATGCCTCCTGCCTTGCCTTTGTTGCCTGTGATTGCTTTTGCTATTCTGTGTCTCTTCTGGTTCCAGATGAATTTTAGGAATGTTTCTCTAGGTCTGTGAAGTGTACTAATAGTATTTTGATTGGGATTGCATTGAATCTGTATAACAATTTTGGGAGTATGGCCATTTTCATAATGTTTGTTCTTCCTACCCATGAGCAAGGAGTTCCACTTTCTGAAATCCTCTTTAATATATGTTTTCAGAGTACCATAAGTTCCATGGCATAGGTCTTTTACTTCTTTTGTTAGATTAATTATTAAGTATTTCAATATTTTGTATGCTACTGTGAAAGGTGTGGTTTTCCCAATTTCTCTCTCAGTGTGTTTTTTTGTTTTTTGTGTATATAGCAATGCTATTGATTTTTGAATGTTGATTTTGTATCCAGCTACTCTACTGAATTTATTAATTTTAGGAGCCTTTTGGTGGAGTTTTTGCAGCATTCCATGTAAAGCATCATGTCACCTGTGAATAATGCTAATTTCACTTCTTTCTTTTCTATTCTTTTTTCTTGTATTTCTCTCTGCTTTCTAATTCATCTGGCTACTGTGTCCAGACCTCTGCTGAACAAGAGTGGTGACAGTGGACATCCTTGTCCTGTTCCTCACTTCAGAGTGAAAGCTTTCAGTTTTTGTCCAATTAGTATGATGTTGGCTGTTGGTTTGTCATAGATGGCTTTTATCAGGTTGAGGTAAAACCGTCTGGTCTAAGTTTTCTGTAGGATATTTATCATGAATGGAGAGCTGGACTTAATCAAAACCTTTTTCTGCATCTGTTGAGATGATCGTGTGTGATATATGTCTTATCATTTAAGTAGAGCGATGAGACTCACTTTCTGTTAATAAATGTCAAAACATTTACAGAAAAAAGAAGCAGTGAATAGATTTGAACTAGCTACCTGTGAAAGTGCTGATAGTTTATTTTATAATCATTATTTACTATCAGGCTGTCATTGACACTTCAAAAATTATGGAGTAGTATTATCAGAATAAGATTAATGAAGACCACAGTGAACTTAAGCAATATAGCTAAAATCATAGTTACAAATTCGACATGATTATGACTAAAAGGGCAGCTAGTGAAAAGGCTAAAGCAGCGATTATTGTATTTTGCTATTAGCATATAAGAATTCAAGTATGAAGAACAAATTAAAATATTCTATATAACATTCATGCTATTCACAAAAATGAGTTTCGAGGCTTGTGAATTTTTAAATTGTGTTAAAAATAAGGTGAAATTTCATTTTTTTTCTTTTTCATTAGTGCATATTTGTAATACAAACTATTGATGTACATTCTGGAAAATTTGTACATGTATAAAACATATTATGAGGTTGTTAACTGTAGTACTGAGTTAATATCTGTGAAACACTCTAAAATTCAAGTCAACGATCAGCACAACATAACCATTAAATCAAAATAAAATGAGTCAAATATGTTTAACTGAGACATGTATGAGTGGACCAAATTATATAGAATGGAAATATGATCAGTGTCAAGGTTGATACATTGTGTCACCTTTTGAATTGGAGAAGTTTAGGAGCTTAATGCAGTGCGTCAGCAGAGGGACAGGGTCCTCTTTGTTAACATCCTCTGCCTGTATAAGGGGAAGGCACGGAGATCCTATGGGTGGGGAGCCTGCTTAGAATGCAAGGGAGGAAAAAACCTTGCTCCCTCCTCCCCAGTTTTTGCGCTTGCTACTTTTGCTGTCTTCTGCCACCTTGAACTATTACCCTGTGCCATGCCACCCTGCCTTGGAGCCAGCTGATTATGTACTGAAACTTCCACAAATTATGAAGTAAATAAACTTTTCCTTCATTAATTCTGGTGTGTCAGGTATTTTGTCCCAGCAATGAGGGAAAGGTAGCTAACACAGAATAGGATACCAAAGAAATGAGGTCATTGCTGTGACTATATCTGACCATGTAGTTCAAGAGCCTTTGGAAATAGCTTATGAGAAGGATTTGAAAAGTTTGGAGATGCTGCCTTGGAAAGTAAAACTGGAATGACTCAGTTATGTGTGAGAGATTCTGGTCAGAGCTCAGAAGACCAGAAGGCTGACAGAAATCTTGCTGGTAAAGGCAACGTTTGGGATATTTTTGCCAGGTAGAACGACTTTATTTGCTGCTGGACTCCACATGATGTGTGTTATGGCTTGACAAAAAGTTTTCATCTTGCTCATGTCCAGAGACATTGCCTGACTGAGATTAAGGGTTGCAGACTAATTAATCTGGCAGAAGAAATTTCAAGGCAGGTGAATGTTGGGGCAGTGGCATGGGTACTGATACAGGCTTTTAGCCAAATATATGTTGAGAATCAAGAGCAAAGAGCCTAGCAGGGTAATTTAAAATGTTGAGAATTTTGCCAAAAATAAGCTCTAGTAAAGCTTGTGGACTACAAAGATTAAGCTGAGGTGATCTCTGTGGCTGAGGAGGAACATGAAAATAGAAAAAGATAACATGAGGGCATCACAAGAAGTAGTAAGTCTCCACCCTTTGGAGCCTAAAAACTGCAAAAATGAAAGACGTTGCTTTAAGGAGAAAACCATAGAACACCATGTTCTAGAATGGTGGTAGAATGGAAAACTTGTTCTCCATAATTGGGTTCAGAGTGCCCAGTGATCCAGGCACTTGACCCCTATAGCCAAGAAAGAGGAAAGCCTGGCTACTGCTCTAGCTCGCAGCAGACCTTAGAATCATCCACATGGCGCTGGTTTTAGGTGTATTCAGAATTCAAGAGTTATGGAATTAACATGGCTTCCACCTCATTTTCAGCAGGCCAGAGAGACCAAGCAGTGTGTCCCTAAGAGGGCAATGCATGAAGCTGTTAGTGTGAAGCCAAAAGTGCAGTGGAGACCCCAGAAGTTTGGAAATGCAAAAAACATGGATCATCTAAGGAAACCTGCAAGGAGGGTGCAAATCAAACCCAAGAAAGAAGCTGTGGAAGCTATAACCACAAGACGTTCCATAGGGGTACAAGCCCACAAGCTCTTTGGAGCTCACAATTTGCCACAGACTGCCTCAGATGGTTCTCATGGAACTATAGGCCTTAAAGTTTGCCCTGCTAGAGCTTGTACTACTTTGGTCCCATTCCTTTGTATCCCCCACTTATAACTTTTTGAATGGAAATACCTATCTTGTGTCATTGAATGTTGGAAGTGTTTAACTTTCTTTCATTTGTACAGGGGTCAGAGTTAAGAAATTTCCTTGACTCTTAGAAGAAACTTTTTACTTGGACTTCTCAGCAATGTTGAAACAGAACTTTAGATATGGACTAAGTGACTTTTGTTTTTGTTTTTGTTTTTTTTTTTCTAAGTGACTTTTGTATAAATGAATGTACCTGAGTCTTTTGGGGGGGCCCAGGGCTCAATGTTATGGTTTATGTCTAGATGCACTCTCCAGAGCATCATGCAGTCATGAAGAGCAGGCTTTCTTTGGAGGTGACTGAGTGTGTGATTGATTCATAGTGCAGTGCTGCAATGCTGGGATTAAGGGTCAGTGATTGCTGAGTCAGTTTGCTGATTGAATTTGCACTGCCCCAATCCCAGTAGACTGGATACAATATAAGGGATGGAAGGAAGTGTGTCTCACTCTCTCTTGTCGCTTTCAGTGTCTTCAGCCACAGTGAATTGTTGCCCCTCTGCAATGTGCCACTCTGCCTTGCAGCCAGCCAATTTTGAACTAAAACTTCTACAGTTTTTGAACTAAACCTTTTCCCATTTAATTCTGATTATTGGATGATTGGTTTCAATGATGAGAAAAATTACTAACACATCTTGCAAGCATAGTATTAAGTGAAATAAATCAGACACAGAAGATGAAATACCGTGTGGTCCATTCCATTGGATTAATTTGAAGTAAAAATAAAGAGTGAAAATAAAATTTCATAAAAGGAACCAGAGAGATAAATCTTTTGCAAATGGGAAAAGGTCCAAGAGACCAAATGTGAGGGGATAGAGATTGAGTAATGAATGGAAAATTACTTATAGTGTGTCATGTACATGCAGCAATTCCCCACAATGAATGTAATTATTATATGGGACAAACATGAACTAAAAGTATAACAATCATAATAAAAATGGGAAAGAAGAGTAAAGCCAGAGGGAGGGAGATGGGTAGGCAGGGGATGGAAAATAAAAGCGATCAGGGTATGTTAAGCACAGTACATTCTGTTATGGCTTATATTTAGTTGCTACCCCCAAAAGCCCCTTATGCCCATAGGTGAGGCTTTTCAGAAGTGACTGGATCCTGGGTGTGTGATACTGGGATTAAGTGTGTGTGGCAATGAACGAGTGTAGCATAGTTTTGGGTGTGGATAATGGAAGCTCCATCCCTGTTGTGGGTGGCACCGATCAATAGACCATTGTACTGTGCCCTGCCACCCTGCCTTGGAGTCAGCTGCTTATGGATTAAAACCTCCACAAACGGTGGGATAAATAATTCCTTCCTTAATGTTGGGTGTCTGGTATTTTGTCCCAGAAAATAGAGAAAAGTAAGCAAGACAATCAAATATTTAATAGAAGAAAATCTGAAGAATACTTTAACAACACATAGTAAAGCAAGCTAGAAGTTGTAGAGCTCTCAGGTACTGCCCCTTGGCCTGCAAGTAAGAAGCTGAAACACTTTTTAATGAGCTTATATGTCTCTATCTGATGAGTGAAAATGTTCTCTTGCCTCTCTTTTGCATAAATGTGGTCAGGAAGGGTCTGTGGGTTTTGCTTGCTAATTTGCTTAGGGCACTTTTTTGGAAAAAGTAAGAACCAACTGACATCCATCACCAGAGGGAACGGAGACTCTGAGACCACCTGCTACTTACTTTGACACATCAATGCCAACCTTTTGGGAAGTGTCTACGCCACAGGGGGTAATGACCAGGTGTGTTGGCATATTTTGCCACTTCATTTCTGTGTTTGATCTCAATAAAGTGCAAGTAGGTTATTTGGGGAATTTTTTTAGTTTTTTCTGAATGTATTTCTAACATTATGTCTCACTAATTCTTTTCAGAGAAAAGTTTTAAAAAATGGCTTCAGTGGAGAACAAAAGTGAGAAAACATTGGCTTTGTTGTAACTGTTAAAATTTTGCTTTGAAATAGTAACTTTAATTATTTTCTTTTTTACTTATATCTATTACACCATTTATCACATTCAAGTCTTTAAATGAAAGCACTGTTATCCTTTATATTTGCTTTAGAGTAACCTACAAACATGTCATGGGAAAAATATACAAACCTCATGGAGGAATGGGAAATCAGACACACCATGGAAAACAGTTTTTATTCAACGTTGTTTGTCCAGTAATAGAGACCCGGTTCTATAACTGCATAATAATAAAAGCCTGATATCAAAATAAAATGAAAGTAGACAAAAATATGATGTAGTGTTTATAACAAAATTAAGAAGCTGGTATATTTCTAAAAACACTATGTAATTTAAACAAAATCTTTCTACTACTTCTCTGACAATTATGTTTTTTGAGAAATCTTCCTTTTAATTCCCTTCCATTTCCACTTACCCGCCACACTCCATCTCTAGATACCCTTTTCCCATTTTCATTACTTTTATTGTTATTATTATTGTTAGCTCATGTTTATAATGTAAAAAGTTTACATTCACTATGGTTATCAGGTTACTGTACATTGCATTTCCTAATTCCTTTTTTTTCTCTTCCATTCCCACTTCTCTGGGTCCACTGAACTCCTTCCCTTTTGCAAAAGATTGATCCCCTTTTGGTTGCTTTTCAGCCTTTATTTTCTATTCATACTTTGCCTTAAATATAAGCACCTATTTTTCAAAATGACTGTAAATTTCCCATATAATGAACATGTAGTAATAATTTGAAACATATTAAATACTCACTGTTTTATATAAGTACTAAATAGTAAGTGCAAATAAGTCCAATAGGACTCTATTTTTCAAGTTGAGCAAAATTATTCAAATAAATACATGCCCAGGTAACAAGGCTGGATAAGAATGGACAAGAATCTCCACTGGTTGTATTTCATTTCTTTATACTGCATCTACTTATTGAAAAACTGCAATTGTAAAGTAACTTTACCCTCTCTGTACTCTAATGATAAGAATAGCTCCTGTAAGGCCCAAAGCCCTAACGTCATCAGAATTCTCTTTTTGAAGCCAAGCCTATTATAAGCTGGTAAACCTGGTTGGAGGAGGAACATATAGGCCCAATGTCATCAGTTGTGTTCAGTTGTGTTCTATGTTTGTTGCTGTGACTTTGAGAAGAATGGCTTAAAGACAGTGGGGAAGGGGAGCAGAAGGTGAAAGAGAAAGGTCTTCTTGGATTGATAGTATAGTCACTTTCTTATGGCTGAGACACAGTCCCCACAGCTACACTGCAAGCAGGAGTGGTTTATCTAGGGTCATGATTACAGTCCCTGGTCCATTGGCTTCAAGGCTAGGCAGGCCAGGCAGAGGTGCATAGCAGAGGAAAGCTTGTGCCATGGTAATCAGAAAGCAGAGGGAATGGTAGATACCCCTGTCCAGATGATGCTGTCAGTGATCTGTGCCTTTTAATCAGACCCCACTCCCCAAAAGCAACTTACAAAGAGCAGCTCAGTGATAGCACAACCATAATCAATCACCTTCCTAAAGCACCACCTAAGGGTGCATCAGGCCTTTGCAGGATATGATCTAAACTATCAATGTCTAGTAGATGCAGCAGATTCTTATTTTTTTTTATGGGGCACGTTATTCTAGGTGAGCAGAAAATAAATTCAGTGCTGGATCTCATCTAACACTTACAGCCAGACCTTAAACTCGTGAGTGTCCTCTTACCCTCATACTAAAATCTCAGTATTATTACAATTTAGACTGGCAGAACTAGGCTATGTTATTCTCCTGATGGACATGAATTTTCTTGCAAAACATCAATAACAGACAAGGTCATCCTCAGCATGATAAAGTGAGATAAAACAGAATCACTGGGTTTTGCAAGAATCAGTAATAGCTACTCACAGATAAATTACAGCTCAATCTGTGATCTAGTCTGTCTTTTCCACAGCCAAGTTTTATTAATAATATCCAATATAGGCAAAACCCCACATCCTTAGAAGTTGCCCAACCAGACCCCCAAACGAATAGGAAATTTCTTTTAGTGGTCTCTTACTGAGAGTTTGTGGGTCCCCCATTGTAATTACCTCTCTATGGGAAAAGAGTGAGACACCTCTCTGCCCAGCTGCACATGTGCTTTGTGAGTCCTTGGGTAAAAGATATTGACACTCGCTTCCTCATAAGTACCTTATAATTGGGAAACTCCCATGTGCAAGTCTCTTCGAATGAGTAGAATTTGTTTCTGTTGACTCTGTATTGAAATAATCTCCACATTCATATGTCTGCCTTCCCGATACCTTCACTCCATTATCTACTAGCACTCCATTGAGCAAAGAAACACTGTACATAATAGCTTGTCTTCAAAATCCATTCTTCCCAGTGTTTTCTCTGTCTGCATGAATAGTACCTCTATTTGGCACGGAACTCAAGCCTAACATTAATGGAGCACGTATAAATCTCTTTTCAAACTCACAGCCTGAGTGTCAGACTATCCTGTTAACTTTACACTTCTCAAAAGAATGGTATGAATCCAGAGAATGCTAAGGAAGCAAAATAAAGAGCCCTAACTAATAAAAAGTAGAGAAAAAATTACTCATACTATAAAAGGATTATTTATTTTTAATATAGTCTTAAATTGAAAAATTTGAATAATCATTTTTAATGTTAGACAAGGAAACAGTAACTGTATAAAAAGTATGATGAATGCACCTGGGAAAGGAGGGTTTGGATTTAAATTTCATAAACCAATACAGAGTGTTAAAGAATGAAAACAAAGTGATCACTGAAGTTTACATGGCGATCCTCCCTAACAAGGGAGAAGGTATACAAAGATTGTCCTCTGTGCGGTTAGAAGAACACTCTCCTGTTAGATAAGCACACATGTATAACTATGCACTTTTAAATTGTGTTTGAAAAGAACTACAGAAATAAACAGACTGACTGAATATTCTAATAATCTAACTGCTTCCTGAATTTACCTGGTAAAAACTGATCAAGCATTTTATTCACTAGTATTTATCAACAAAATATGTATGTTAGTATTACTTTAATGATATTTTATTATTAATTCTTTATTAATAAAACTATGAAAAGATAAAGTGAAATATTTCATTGTTTTGTATGCCTTTTCCAGACAGAAATACTTTATTACTAAATGTACTAAATATTACTTTTCTGTTTTTATTCTTGGGTTATCAGTGATGCTTGATTTTGTAAATTTTGTTTTACAAAACGAAAAAGAAAGCAACAATTTATAAATATTTAGCATCAAATGGAAAGAAATTAAAATAAACTATAATAAAAATAACAGAAATAAAAATAAAGCTTGTTATGAGATATACATAATTGACAATAAATTGAATCTGTTTAATTTGACTAATTAGTTACATTTATGAATATATTTTGTTATGGAGGTGAGTATCAGTTAAGATGTGTTCACGTTCTCATTGATACAGCTCTTTAAACCTTTCCCTCCTGCAGCTCCTCCTTACATGAAAATCAATACTCCAGCCACCGTTTCTCGTGCATTATACATCAGTGTTCAAGATGCAGATTAATCTCTTCTCAGATAAATTACAGTGAAGTCCAAATTTATTTTTTATTATTTTAGGAAATATTAATTACTCTAAGACTGAGATTAGCAAAGTTCACATTGTACCTGTCCAAGAACTCAAAGTGGCAATTAGGTGGATATTCCTTCACCTCCAGGGTCAAATAATTTCAAGCACTTTTTTCGGTTTTTCTTGAGATAATCATCAAAATTGTGCTTTTTTCAAGTATAATTATGACAGAAAATTCTTATCATTTACTCTTGATAATAAATGAAATGACATGTAAATAATTGAGCCTTTCTCTCACTAGAAATCTAGATCCCATGCTAGAGATCGAAATTCTCTGAAATATGGACCTCAACAATTGAAATCATGAAGTAGTGTTTGAGTAAGTGATGAGTAAAGGGGAAGTAAAATTTTAGTGAACATGTTACAAAGAAATTCTGCATTTAATTCCTTAAATCAAACCCAAACACCTGAAGTCAGTTCTTTGGGGTATCTACTTTTTTCTTCCAAGTGTTTACCATAAAAAAATAAACACATATTAATGTAAATTTTCAGAAGCCACTTCACATATACATAAGATTTATGAAGAAATTCAGCAACCAGTTTTGTGACAAGCAGGAACTATGTAGTAGTTTGATTTTTCTAAGAGCCAATATATCTATATTAAGCCTAGGATAATATTTGGGGGATGTATTCTTTTTAGGTATCTTCAAACTTTTATTCTAAAGCACAATTTTTCAAGGAAAATATCTGCAGTTGTGAAGCTTGAAATTTTAAACTAGAAAACATTTGTATCTAAAGACTGCTCTTAAAGTAGTAGAAATTATATTTTATAATGCCCAATTATGCATTTTTAAGAAAAATATCATGAATAAAATATCCACCAGACAACTCTATTGAATTTCTTAGTTGATTTAGTCAATAGTGTCACAAACTAAACAAAGTTCATAGTAATAACATCATCCAGTGAAATGCATTTATTTAAATATTTGACTAGTTTTTAATAAGTTCACTATATGCTTTAGCAATATTGGAATAATGTGGCTAAAATCCTAGAATATAGCCTTGAGCATAGTACATTATATTAAAATTTTGGTGCTTTTGGAAAATAACTGAGCTACCGCACTCTACTATAAACAAGAATCTTAAAGAAAATTAATGCGAGAATTAGAGATATGAAGCAGAGAATAGATAAATAAATCATTCTAAATAAAAATCATCCAATGAGTGAGGTTTGGCCTAATTTCTGTGAGTTCAAGTTGAGCTAATTCTTAATATAGAACCCACTATACAATGAAAACATCTTCATACAATACAGAAATATACCTACACACCCATTTAATCTATTCAAACTAATCAAATGTTATGAAATAATATTTTCCTTAATAATTTGCCACTAATAATTTTGGTCTAATTGAGTGATAATGAGTCACTTTATCTCCACTATATTTTACCTGCATTTCACTTGGCTGAACGGTGACTTCAATTGTCTTATTTTGACATTTCCCATGAAATATGATTAATGTCTTTTTGAATACTCAGCATCCAGCACAGTAGCTACATACATAAAGCAATTTACAAATATATTTTGAGTAAATGTACTTTACATAGGCTGATTTATCAAGCCAGGTTGATGTGGTTGTATGAAATGTGTTTCATAATGTTTCAGTAATTGGAGCTGTGGACACTAACGGTATTTTATGTTTAGGCTATTCTTTGCTCTTGTATGTTGCTTTAGGCGTCAGGAGATAACCCTACTCATTTCCACTTGACCAATATCCTGAGGGGATCAGCAGAAGAGGTAAACAAGAGAATTTAAAACAACAACCAAAAAGATAGCATCCGGAATGTTCTTTCACAGCTCAAAGATGTTTTGTTGAATATTTTAGTCTCAATAAAAGAAAAGATATTATTACTTAAGTATTAAGGCAAAAGTTAATAAAGAATCTGGATGCAAAAGCTGTAATGAAATTAAATATAACATATATGCCACATGGAATTAAATGAGTGCTGATAAATAGAGGACCCACAATCTACAAGCAATTTGATTTCTAAAAAAATCAAGTGTGTTAAGCACTTCTCTACATTTTTTCTTCTACGTGTTGTTAGTACTACCACTCTGATTATTTCAATATTTTTTTTGAGAAAAGGTCTCAGTATGTACTTCAGCCTTACCATGAACTCACTGTATAGCCCAGGCTGGATGCAAATACCTGGCAATCCTCTTGCCTCAGCCTCAGGAGTGCTGGGATTAGAGGCGTGCATGACCATGCCTGGCTAAGCATTCAGCTACGTTTTCAAGTATACATTTGCCTTTCCACATTTTGCTAAATAATGTGTCTTCTGATTCACTTATCCAGCAATTATATGTTGATTTCTAATTATTGAATGTCAGGATACAAAAATGTTTGTTAGTGTTTAGAAAAGAAACTGATGTTTGTATTCAGAGTTGTGTACAGCAACCCTTGCTCTGAATTCATAATTTATTTGTTTGCTTGGTTCTAAAAATTAGAAATATAACTATCTATAATTTAATTTTAAGACATCTGTAAAACTGTATGGATGTGATCATACTTAAAGGTCTTAAAATTAGTCTTAAGTTAAACAAATAGGTTTTATAGATGAATTGACCCCATGATGGGATTTTTATTTGAGGCTTGAAATATGCTGAAGAACTTCCCTGAATTTCAATTATTAATCCAGGTTTAAAACCCTGTATGGTGTTCCAGGTTTTTGTGTGTAATTTCTTTGCTACAGTTTTAGTAAAGATAACTGTGTGTATCCTCTGCAATAGAAGTGACTCTATAGTCTTTCTGCTGGGTTTATAAAATGGGAGCTTTTCCTTGCTCTTTTCTGGATGAGGTAAAGATATGAGGGTATTAATTATTCTTTAAAGATTTGGTAGAATTTCTAAGTGAAATCACTTGTGTCTCTGAATTTTGTCTTATTCATTTTATTGAGAGATTGAGTATAGTACTCTTCACTGAAGTGCTACATTTCTCTACCATTGGTTAAAAATTAGTTGATACAAACTATCTCTATACCAAGTTACAGTTCCTATCTATATACCAAGTTGTAGTTCATAATGAGCTATTGTAAAATAAAAAGAGACGAAACCTCAAATTTCTGTGTGGCAAGATTTCTTATCAATAGATGTCATGGTCATTAGTTGTCAGTGTATCCTCCTAGGTTGTAGTGCTATGCATAGTCTTGATACATACGTGATGTCCTATTCCTAGCTTTATCACGCCATAGAATAATTTCATGCTCTTTAACTATCTCCTTTACTTCTTGTATTCATTGTTTCCTTCCTCTCCCTGAGTTCTTGGAAAACAATGGTGTTTTATTATTTGTCAAGTGGCTTGATAATCACAAGGATTCTATGAAATTATTATTTTGGTTATTATTACAACTTTCATTCCTATATACATGACAAGCAACATGCTAAATATCAGGCATATAATAAGCAATAAAGTGAAAAATTTAAAACAAGGTTTCAAGATACTAAACTCTTAGTATGTCACACAATGCATTTTATATGCTTTGCAAGTGACAATAGGGAATCATTTTTTAAATTTTTCTAAAAATGTTTTTATTATCTCTCAGTTTTAACAAGAAAGAACATAAAAAATAGAAGAATGGGATGGAGCAATACAACATAAAATATTAACTTGTATAATTTTGCAATACATAAATTTTATATACCCATCCCATAGGCTAAGCAAAAGGCTGGAACCTGGAGGCAAAGACCACAGAATGTTTCTTTCTGCCTTCACCTCAGCACCACTCATACCCACAGCATTAGCAGTTAGAGGCTATAATTTCACATATGTCCTTGTTTCCACCTCTTCTGCTGTGCTTGGGTTTCCCCGGACATTCCTTCCTCATTAGATAAAGAGCCTTGCTGTTCTTTAGCTGTAACCTACTCTTTTTTTACTTTAAAAGGAAAAGAAAACAAAATAACAACAAAGATAAAACAAAACACCACAAAAACAGTAAAAACGATTCAGTTTCAAAACAAGATGATAGGAAATTAGCAGTGGTTGTCATATTACATATTATTATCTTCAACAAAGTTGCTCAGATTACCAGATGTAAGAATTCAAGATTGATCATACAATTAAAGAAAATAAAAATAATAATGACAATAAAAATGACATAGATTTTTGCTAATCAAGATGGTAGGAATATTGGTTATTATATTGTGTATTGTTGTCTTCAAATTAATTGTTCAGCTTGCCAGGTATAAACATGCAAAAATAGTAAAAAAAAAAAAAAAAAAAAAAGATTTAAGCATTAACTGTTCCTTTCCATAAACCAATAGACAGCAGCAGTTAATTGCCCCAGCCATCCTTCTATGTTTTCCCTTCCTTTTTTCTTTCTTCTCTCCTATCCCTTGAGGCCAGAATACATCTTGTTAGAAGGGAAGAAATTACCCAAAAGGAACCAACTATTTTTTTTTAATTTTATTTTAAAGATAAAAGAATGGAGACATATAACAAAATTATACAGTATATGGAAGGGAATTAGCACTGGATGTTGTATTACATAATGTTATCTTCACATTAGTTAACACATAAACATTAAAGAGAAGATAGTAAGGAATTTGCACTGAATGCTGTATAATATAAAGTTATCTTCACTTCTGTTAATACAAAAACGATTGAGGAAATACAGAATTATAGAAAACATAGAAGGGAATTAGCTCTGGATGCTGTCCTACATAATGTTACCTTCACCTTTGTTAATCAGTTACACAGATGATGGCCCATTTGATCATTCAATTTTTCTCCTCCCTCATCTCTGTTGCCCCACCACTCAATCAGTCATCTTCCCTGTGATAATAACTGTACTCTTGGGTTTATCTATACCCCTGGACTCTGGTCTTGGGAAGAGATACAGCTGCCTCAGACTATACTATAACATACATGGGTGTATACAAACTGCCATGGTCAGAGGTGGAAAAGTACCTATGCTCACAGCAGACCACCTGGCTCCACCGCATTGCATGCTATGGGTGGCCTCAGCAGGGCCCTCAGTGGAGCAGCTGTGAGGCCACAGCGGAGCAGCCTCGGGGCCCACTGCGGAGCAGCCATGGGGCCTGCTGCGGAGGAGCCGTGGGGTCCACAGAGGAGCAGCCATGGGGCCTGCAGCGGAGCAGCCACGGGGTCCACAGTGGAGCAGCTGCGGGGCCCACACTGGAGAAGCCACGGGGCAACCAACTCTTTTTCCACAGCAGTCTGATGTGCTGGTGAGGTGTGATCAACATGATACCTGGATCATTTTAAACATTCAATAAGAAAAGGTAATACTAGTGTTGTCCATTTTTAGAGGGAAAATATTCTTGCAGAGAACATAATGTATATTCTTATAAAGCATTATACTTAGGACAGTAAATACTATTTGTGAATCATGGAATCATATGATAGTTATAACATTGCATATATAAATTTATAGTTTTGCAGATTTCTAATTCATGAAGTAACTTTAAATCTACTTTTGAGTTAATAGCAATTATTTTTAAAAATCTGTTCTGACCCTAGATTCTTCAAGCTGATTTTCAAACAAATCTAAGTTTTTAAAGAAATAAAAGGAATTTAAAGGATCACTCTAGCAGCTGTTTCACTCGAGACTCTAAAGCCAGATCATAGTTCTGACTGTTGGTAAACTTTGCTTTTCTTATGTCTATGTGTCTGAATTTTATTTTATTTTATTTTATTTTTTTTTGCGGTACTGGGAATCGAACTCAGGAGCCTACGCTTGCTAGGCAGGCGCTTATTCCACTGAGCTATATCCCCAGCCCCCTGAATTTTAATAAACATTAGAATTGTTTGAGTTGCTGGTGTCATAATAGTTAAAGTTTTGGTCTTAGTAAATCATCCATTGAAGGTTAGTTACAAAAATAAGCTGTTATCCATCACAGCATATTCATATTAGGTCACTTTTAAAATTAAGAGCATTGTTTATTGGGTAGCTCAACTTTATCTTCTCAATACAGATTCATAGATGTCTCTGTCATTTCAAATTTAAGCTATCTATACAGCCAAGTAATGTTTCAGCTTATCTCTAGGCCACACTAGAATTATTTTATTTTTGATATTTTAACACACATTTATGCCTGTCCAATTTTAGATCTGTTGAGAATATTTTTGGACTACTGTGATTTTATTTTTCCATCCAGTATCACTGTATCTCTGCATTTTGGTCTTATATCTTGAAGTTTAATCTTTTCATTTTGTACTAAGTATAGGCAATATTCTCTTCCAGTTTACCTTCCTTAAACACTTTGAGATCGTCCCAAGGTGTTGTGACATTGGAAGATCCAAGGTATTCAAATCCACTAGAGTTTGTACTTGAAAAAAATATATATATTTTATTAATAAAACGAATGGCAAAAAAAGACCTAAGAAATTTGAGTTGTTCCTAGGTCTTTGCTTATATCCATAACTGGTATTCTGAGTAACTACTTTGAATTTGACAATATGCAATGTGTTAACTCTTGTTATTCTCCTGTTATTGTGTTAGGAAACTTTTTATCTGTTTTCCACAAAATAAAAAATGAATGAAATGTAAAAGATAAATATAAGAGGCAGGCAAATAAACAAATAGAACACACAATCTCACATATAATACACATATACACCAAAATTCCAAGTCAGTTCAAAAGTTTACTTTTAAATATTTATGTAGGAAATAGTATCTTTTATTAACAGTCAACCCCTTAATAATTATTGAGTTTATTCCTGAGAAACATAGGCCCAATCCTCACATTCTAATTTTATTTTTTCCTTTATACCACAAATAAAATCCAAACAAACATCAGTACATAATACAGATAAGAAGAATAACTTGCACACTATAGTGGTCTCCACAGCACAGAATATTCATCAACTTGAAGTAAATGGTAATTTATGTATCCTTGATCAAAATACACCTAAAAACAATAAGAAAATAGCACTTTGAGTCTCAAGGCTAATTGCTGATCATGTTACTTTTGTGAATATTTCTGTTTCATTAAAATGTAAACCTGAACTGATGAATGGAAAGCACGCAGTAATTCACTCTGTGGACACAGGCTACCATTCCGCTGCATCACATGACAGTGAGACCTGGGGGAGGAGAATGGAGCAAGCAATGGGCAATTGATAATGGAAGTTTTTCTGCCTAATTCACTTCCAGCTTCACGGAGAAGCTCTGGGGCAAAGAAAATTGTGCAATAAAGGAACTCCTTGAATACAAATGGAGTTTTAAGTTGACTGCTTGCTCATTTCTCTATAAATATACTTATGCTGCACAAAACTGGTTGCCTCGGGCAGTGAAAAGGGAAGAATAAAATGTGTCCCAAGGGAACTGCCTGGAGGGCTCATTGGAACAAAAAGCTCTTCAGAACAGGAAGTTTCTCCTCCCAGGACAAACTAAAGAGCTGTATGTGGCACCTTTCTAGCCAGATTCGAAGTTCTTAGTGAGTGTAGGAAAGTACGCTTCGCTAGATTATTAAGACTGTTCACTTAGGAAAACAAAACTGGGCATTACTCCAGTTATGGAAGACGTAATATGAACAATAAGCAAAGTATTCTTGCAAATAGGAAATGAGGGACTTAACCTTGATACCTAGAGTAAACAGATATTGAAGAAGATATAAATTATAGTCAACTCTCATCATGTAGATTTTAAAATCCTAAAGTAAATATTAACAAAGGAGAACTGTCGGTTGATTTTTCTGTCCTTCTTGCTACCTAAGGAAATGTATTACACAAAGATTTGTGTATAAAAATGCAATGGAAATACCAAGCAATATATTCATTGTGTTAACATAATAAATAACAAAAACCCAGATGGTACCCATTAAAATGTTTGTAATGGAAAAGCTGAAGACATATAATTGCATGGAATTTAATTCTCATTCCATGTGCTTGAAAGCTGATGAAAAGGTGCATTTTAATCTGATAATGAGTATCTATTTGAAAACAAAATTAAATAAACCAAAATATCCAGAGGAAGCACAAGCAGCGGTATATGACTGAAGCACTGCAGCATCCCTTTTGAGGTGTGAAACAGAATAGCGATGCCTCTTTAGCAACCCCATTCAACGTTGTGGTTTCATATTAGTAGCAAAATGAGAAAGACAAATCAATAATTTACTATGTGTCAATGAAAATATTGTGAATAAAATTCTAAGAAATCTAGAGAAGTTTGCAATATGATAAAATTACAGCAAAGTTTTTGATACAAAAATTTATGATGATACAAATCTATGTGTATTTCTAGCTAGGTGTTTGTCTAGTTTTATTTGGTTTTGGATGCTAACAAAGAATTGGAAATAAAATATTAATAGGTCATTAAAATATATACAAAGTAACAAAAACAGGTTGAAACTATGAAGGATGTGGGAAACCTTTGAATAGAATAGTGACAAAATATCACTCAAACTTATCCAAAGTACAACTACAGTGACACAGTAGGCTAGTGGATTAAAGACTCAGTACGATAAAGTACAAGTTCCGTACTCCTCGCAGCCCCCACATTGCAATCACGCACTCAGGTTTGGTAGGAGGAAAACTGACAAGTTGACTCTTAATGTTATACATGTAATTTAATGGGAAAAATACTTGATGATCTTGATTTTAATAAGACTCCAAAAAAAAAAAATAACACTATAGCATGTTGGGCTAGTAAGAAGCTCTATTTTAGTTAAGAAATTATGTAGAAAAATCATCAAATAGTCTCAGAGAAAACAAAAGAATCCAGGGAAAGACTCACAGGAATTCCATCACTGGATTTCTGAAATGAAAATATAGTAGTACAAGGAAACAACAGACTTTATAAGAAAGATACCAGAGCAAATTTGGTATACATATGTGAAACTTTGCCTTTACAGTGTGCAAGAATCAATTCCAGATGAGGTATAAATATGCACTTCAAAAGTAAAACAATACATCTTCTCAAAAAAACAGTGTCTTTCTAACCTGTGGCTAGCAAAATAATCCTAACAGCTCCTAAAATTTTCAACCATATAAGCAAAAATGATGAGTATCTTCTAGTAATAAGCTCAAGGAAAATATTATTCTCTGAATCTTTTTCTATTTGTTCTTGTAGTCAGGACAACCTCTTTAACCAATTATGCAAAGTAAAATCTTCAATAAACAAACTTGTCCTGGGGATTACTGAGGGCAATTTGGTCTTGAAGCAACACAACCCAATTTCTGTCCATCTTTATCTTAGCCAAAATCTGAACCATAATTGCTGACATCCCCCAAATAAAGATGGAACTGAGTCCAACAGTGTATTGTCTCTATCTCATGCAATCCACCATCTGATTTTGCTCAGGTCCTTTTAATATAAATCACTTACTATGGCATTTTCTCTTTCATCCTGTACATTGTTTATAGAACACAAGTGAAGATTTCCAAAATGTTAATGAGCTGTGTCATTAAAATGTAATGTGTACTATTATTTTAAAAACAGCTTTTAATTTACTAAATACTCTAATATGAACTTTTCCATAGGCACATACCAGCTTCACAGCTCTTTTCTTTCTTTCTATCTCTGAAATGTAAAGTTTATACAGAGGGTTAACAGGTGACTCTCCGATAATTTTTAACGGTAGACACACAGGAGGTTTTCCATGATCAGCTAACTGAATAGAAAAAGACTTGAGCTGGGATCATGGATAAAATAAATAAGTTTATTATCATAAATTGAAAACTTACAGCTTCAGTATTGGAGTCTACACAGCTGTACCCACAAAACATCTGGTGTTAATGGACCATCCCTCCAGTTGCCAACGCTTTCTATAGTACACTTGTTCACCACCTCTGGTGCAAAGAGAAGTATTTTGAGGTACAGAGATCCAAGATTTACACCTAGCAGCAATCGGCATAGCAAGTAAAGCAATTTAGAGAGGTTTGGAAAAAAAAAAAAAACAGTGGTTTACGTGAAGAAGAAATGTAAATAATGCTACTGGCACATAATAAACAGTAGTCTTTTCTGCTTGAGGCTGCTTCTTTAAAAAGATTTTTAAATGTTGAATCTTTCAAGAACTATGACTATATTTTGAGGCACTTGATATCTCAAGTAAATTGAATGATGGCCTCTAAAAGATATGCCCATGCCCTACTTCTCAGACTTGATAAATATTATTCAGTGGCAAGTTCTTAGCAGATGTAATTACAAATTTTGAGTGGACTTAGGCTCTAAACACGATGAAGATAACCTTTCTGAGAGACAGCGGAGGAGAAGATACGTGAAGCCAGGCTGCAAGGACAGCGGTGCAGTCGGAGACTGAGCCACACCGCCACCAGAAGCTGCGCGCGGAAAGCAATGGAATGTCCCCGCCAACCGCGGCCTGGTGCCCCGGAGCTGACAACAGAGTGGCTTATGACCTCTGGTCTCCAGAACTACGACAAAATCCATTTCTATTGTTTTAACATATCCAGTTTTTCGTGACCAGTTGCAACAGCCAAAGGAATCTAATACACACTCTTTAACTTTTACTACAATGAAAGAATATACTTTCCCCAAATCTATAGACATAAGTAGAAATTTATTTATAATTTAGTTAATCAAAGAACTTGAATTTCTAGTGACATTCTTAAAAGCAATATAATATAGTGCCAAACAAATCTTTCAGAATGACTGCTTTTCCTCTCTTTTTGTTCTCTTTTAACTAATTCCAAAAGGTTTAAATATCTGGCAGTTTATGGGAGAAAATGGAACATGAATACTGAAACTCATCTGATAAAAAGTAATAAAATAGCTGTATCAAATATATGACAGAGAAAATATTTTGCAATTTTAATCTCCAATGAATGTTGCTGAAACATAATCTTTGTATTTTCAACATGACCATAATTTTTCCCAGATCTGCCGCATTAAGTAAATCTATCATTTATTTACTAAACCATTGTTTATATGTTTTAAAAAGTGCAAATTAGCCAAAACTGATTGAAGCTTTAATAGCTCCTTTGCAAAGAATAAATTATATACTGGAAAAAAGCACTTATTATGCATGCCTACAATTTGGACCAAAAGGATAGGCATATTGTAAAATAACTTTAGGGTAGACATTCACAATGGCAGAATAAATAATATTATGCTTTAGAATGCTGAGAAGTGTAATGCATATTCTCAGTTACATAATTCTTATTGTAAATTATTGCTTTTTAAATCTGCATTGCAATAATGATGAGTTGGAAAAAATAATTACTCAATTTAAATGAGTTTAAAAGTAGACAATGATGCCCATGGGTACAACACTACAATTACAATTCACATTTAAAATGCCTATAAGGAAATATTGACTATAAATGCTTTGGTAAAATTGTATCCAGGCTTTTGGATATCTTTTTTATTTTAGGCATGGTATATCCTGCATATTGCTCTCAAAATTTCCTCCTGGATATTGCTTTCATATCAAGGAAAATAGGCCAAAGATAAATTATTCTGTGCCATGGGTTTCCTTAGTGAAATGTATAATTTAAGAAGACCACAATGAATATTCAGAAATGCGCAGCCACATCATTTGACAAACCTCATAAAAAGAAGCATGTTTATCCATCTCTGTATGTGAGTGGATAGAAAGTTACATCCTTGGAACTCAGGAAGATGGCGACCGGGTGAGCAGCAAGGGAGCGAACCTCCTTAATAAACACCACCAGCTCGAGACAGACTTGGTGAGCGTGAATGCCGGAACCTCGGCTGGGAAGTTTAAACTGGGCGTATTTCTCTGAGATGCCGGGGGAGATGTGGTAGGGCGGACCAGGCTGCCGGGGCGAGACGTGGGAAAGTC
>PVLD010014732.1:22804-51326 GCA_004027595.1 Dinomys branickii | reverse complement strand
AAAGGTCTGCTGCAGAGGCTGCTCCAATGGTTACTTCTCTTTGGGAGAATGTCCCTTAAGCTGTCTGCTGAGATTTCCGCTTCTACTCCCTACCCCAAGACCTGGGCGGGGCGAATAAACAGCTCGCCACCCCAGGATTCTTGCAGATAGGCCACTCAGGTGTTCCTCCCTGGGTGGAGCTCCTTCCCCCCTCACAAAATCCGTTAGGGCGCCTAAGTAGGTCTTCCCACCCGGGAGATCCCACAGTCCTTTAAGCTGCTTTGATGTCTCTCACTGGGCTGAGCTTCTTCCCGATTCAGGAAAAACCGGTTAGAGCACGCACTTAACTCACCCTGTGATCGTGCAGACAGGAGTGCCATTCAGATGTTTTTCCCTGGATGGAGATTTTCCCCAACTCAGAAATCCCGCTGACCGGTCGCTGTTGCTCCAGTTCGCGCAGTGCTGGCTGCGGGGGTGGGGGTTCTGATCGGGATCCCGGAGCGCTGCCCGGTTTGGTGCAGTTTGTCCCAGTAGCGCGTTCTCTGTCGGGTTCAGGAGCTGAAGTCGTTCTTCCCTCCACACTCGCTCCCTCGGCTGGTCGTCTTCTTCCCGGAAGTCCTCATTTCTGTCTTCATATTGCTATATTTCATTGTTTGGGTGGTAATCCTCTGGGAGGTTCTCTCTCTGCTGCCTACCCGGTCGCCATCTTCCCGGAAGTCCTCTTCTGTGTTTTAAAAAAGCTTTTAATCGGGATTGTCTTTTAGTAATTGAGCTGTAGAAGTTTCTTATATATGCTGGATGGAAGTCTCTCATCAAATATATCTATTAGGAATTTTTTAAAATATTCAGTCTATGACTTATCTTTTCCTTTCATTAATGGTAATTGTTGAAGTGTATAATTTTAAAATTTATATGAAATCATTTTTACCCGGTTTTCTGGTCTATCAAATTTTTTCCTCATTAAATTCATAAAAATATTGTCCTATGGTTTATGCAGAAGTGTGATAGTTTTCAATTTTATATTTAGGGCTGTGGCCTTTTACCTTTAATTAATCTGTGCTTGATATAAGGAGAATTTGAGGGCCAGAATATAGCTTAGCAGCACAACGCCCGCCCGGTCATGTGTTCAATCCCTGGTACCAAAAAAAAAAAAAAAAAAAAAAAAGGGAAAATTTGAGACTTTTTTTTCATATGGATATCCAGTTGTCTGGCACTACAAGCAATGGTCCTTCAAAGCATTCTTTTGGTGTTTTTATTAAAAATCCGTTAAACATATGGATAAATCTATTTTTAGGCTTTATTGTTTTCTATTTGCTGACATTCTGCTGTTACAGCATTGTGTTGACCAATACAATTTCTTATTAAAGTTTTAAATTGGTAATGTAAGTTTTCCAATTTGCCTTTCTATTTGAGGTTAATTTTAGGCTCATGTCCTCATATAAACATGGTCTGTGGCCTCACTTACATAGTCTTTACTTGTGTGTATATGCGCGGTCTCCAGTGTGTAAGTTTTGTGCACACCCCCTTAGACACACTGATACTTCCAAATAACAACTTTTCACTCAAATAATGGAAGTTTGCTCCCATTGGGTATATTTTCTACACAAATGTTAATTAGGTAAAGTTGTTTTTCATGTTGTTTAGCTATTTCATATCATCGATTTTTTTTTCTTTTTCTTTCTTTTTGGTCTACATATTCGATATTTTTGGTCTACACATTCTCGTTGTATTTTGAAATTCCTCATCTCTTTATTAAGTACATCCGTTTTGTCCTACAAGTTTCTTATTATATTTGTCATTGTTATTTTAAAGGCCTCTTCTGCTAATTCTGACATCTGAGTCATCCCCGGGTCTGTTTTCCCTGAATGATCTTTCTTTGAACTCTGGGTCACATTCTCTTGCTTTTTATAGGCTTTATCATTTTTCACTAATATCCCAAACACAATATCAAAAATAACATGGCTAACTGAAGTATTTTATAGAAATGTATGTTTATGTATATGTGTGCGTGTGTGTGTAAGTGCACGTGTTATTTTTATAACAAGAGGTTGAATGGCAGGACTCTAGCAGCCTGAGAGAGAACAAGCAGGCTGCCACAACTGTTGGACAATAAGACGAGAAAAATAAATCAAGCAGTCAATTGAGCAGCAAGCCACTACGGTCCTGTAGATGGGAAGTTGGATGTGCCGTGACTGGCTGAGACCAGAGCAAGATGATGGTGCCACATCTAAACCTGACTCCAGACTGCACTAACCTTCATTACAATGTGTTTCCTTAACAACACCTCCATCTGGGTGGGGGAGATTACATTGTAAACACATTTGGGGCCATGCACAATTTCAAACCTGTACGATTTCAGCTGAGAGATCTGGAGACTGTAACAACACAAAACTTCAAACTTACAGTGTCTTCTTGTTTTTCAGCACCCATCTTAGGTGCAATTAAACTAGAAAAGTTCCCATGCAAAGTAAGCTCTTGGTGAAAAGGGCCATCTCTGCATCTCTTGTTCCAGCAGGTTCAGTTTGTACTGCACGTAGCAGCTCTGCTTTTTCTTGTCCTTTCCTAAAGGGATCACTCTTTCATCTACCCTGTCCTCAGCAACAGGAGGACAGGAGAAGATACAAGTTTATCTTCCTTGCTTACCGGGAAGTTCTTGGTCTCTGCAGTTCGTTGTCTCCGGATGGTTTGTGTCCACAGCTCATGACAGCTTTTGTGTTAGTCATGTACCGCTGCCCTGCACTTCACCCCCAGAACTTAGCAGCGTAAAACAGCAAAAGTTCATTGTCACATGTAGTTTCTGAGACTCAGGCATTTGAACATGATTTAGCCAGGCAATTCTGGCTCATGGTCTGTGAGGTCGCAGTCCCATTGCCGACAGAGGGTACAGTCACAGTAATCTGAAACATGGGCAGGTGTGGTGGTGAGCAGGAGGTACCTTCCCGGCTGTTGGTAAAGGGTCTCCATCTTCACACCTTGGGCCTCTTCCTGGAGATGTTTGCAGTGTATCATTGGGTTTTCCTCAGAGTGAACGAGCCAAGAGGGTGAGGCTGCAAGAGAAAACTCCACCGTGTCTTTTATAACCTCCCATCAAAGGAAATGTGCCTTCACTTCTGCCATAGCCATTTGGGTACAGAGACCAATCCCAGCATAAAGCGGAAGAAAACCAAATAAAGATTGGGATGATTAAGTAGCTCAGAGCGCTGAGTGGACTACCCTAGCTTTTAAATAAAGGGATTTGTTTGTATACCCAGTGATTTCTTTGGTCAATCTTTGACATTTCTTTTTACATCTTAACTAGAAGCAAGATGACATCCAAGGAAATGGATTCAAAGTACAATCTTCTAAAACAACTCATTCTTAAAAAAAAATTTAACGTAATCAAATTTTGATCCTTTGTTTATAGCCTCATTGGCCATAAACTAGTAGATCTGTCTTGCTGAAGCGGATGTCTAAGAGAAAACAGGAGCAGTGGTCTCATAGGGAAAGCCATTTTTAAGACTAGAAGGCAACAGGTTATAGCAGTTAAGACTGGGGTCCTGGAGTCACACTGGCCAGTGCAGGAACCTTCGTTCTGCTCCTCACTAGTTATGACTTTGAATAAGCTGAGTTATAGGACATGAGATTCGGGGCAACTTCTAAGCTTTTTGCATGAAAATAAGGAATATGCTGAGTCAAGAACACTTACCGTCAATATGGAAGCTCTCGTGTCTGCGCTGTAACACTTTGGACAAAAAGATGTTTATGAAGTTATTTGCTAACCCGTTTGCTCTCCCCCTTCTTTAAGTTTAAGGGAGTCCTTTTAGCTTTTACAGAAGGCAGGTGTTTCTTAAGAGATGCTGTACTGTTTTATTTTAAAGGTGGTAAACAGCAAGAAAAATAGTGAATAGGTGTTTCATTTTTAAAATTAATTTCAAGAATCTGCCAGGTAACACAGTAAGACATTTTGAAGCTAGACAGTTACAGACTTTGAAGACAGTCGCCACCCACACACACAACTTCCCCCCAGTTCTGTGCCCACCCCCAGAAGGGTACAAATGTGTGACCTGAGCTGAGATAGCAGCTTTTCTGGTTAGAGCGAGCATGGAGATCCCAGCAGAGGTGTGGTGGCTAGAGCATAATCAGAGCATCTATCTGTCGCCAGCTGCAGTGACTCTGCTTAAGTCTTGAGCAAGGTCATTATTCTCAGCCTGCACTGCACAAGTGCACAGCAGGCCCCGCAGACTGCTCATTAGTATTCCGTACGTTCCATCAGCTAAATTTACCATTGCATTTAGAATGCTCCTGATTGCATATTTTTTATATTTCCAGCCTCCTCAGAGACATGGAAGCCACTGTTACCGATCTGACAGGCAGTCAAGTACACATGAACACATTTGTCATCAAACTAAGGGAGAAGTTATTAAAACATTTGGCTCCCAACCATGAACTTGGTTGGAATCATTTGAGTCACAGGAGTACTTTCAAATGGAGGAGAAAACAAATAAATCAATGAAGGAAGATTTGTGGAAAGAGAAAACAATCATTTCAGTAAGTTAAGTTAGAATTTACAAAAAAGTCTGTCACAGTCATGTCCATATAAAAGTAACTGAATGCAAATGTGAAGGACACAAAAGCTTTCCTTTGGCTGTGGAGAGTGGCCCAACCCAAGGCACACTCAGTATCGCATAGTTTGCAAACCCAAGAAGTTATGTGTTTTAAAGTATACACCTTTAAACTATAATTAATATTTATATTTAAGTATGCTTCTCAATATTTCTTAGATGCTGTGGGCTAGGTGGCATTTGAATTGCTACCTCACAAAAGAAAGAAATGAAGAGCATTGTTTCATGGGCTGTGAAAGTGATGTACAATTTGTATTTGTATCAGCCAAGCTACTAAAACATGGAAATTTATGAATTTTGCCCCCCAGAAAAACGTCATTAAGCTCCTTGAAGAAATGGAAGCCCCGTGAGCGTTAATCAGAGCGTGTGACATCTTCCGAGTAGTTAACGTAGCTCACTTCATCAGATGACTCCACTGGGACGCTGCCCGGGACTCGCTTCTTGCTGAATATATTATAAATTGAAATTCAACGGAAGTGACTAAGCTGGAAAGCTTGAACAGTGCAATGTGTCTGTGAGAATCTTTCCTGGGAACATGTTGGCCTTTTGTCATTGTCAAACGCCCAGGACGCATAAACAAACAAAAGTCTGACTGGTGTGCCCTGGTCAGGCCAAATTCACAGATTGGGTTCCAGACAGATAGGTGGAGTAAGGCCCCTGCTCCCAGAGGCCTGGGCCTGTGCAGTAGAGAGCTGCCCCAAGAGCCAGTGTGATTAGAACCTCAGTCTGGGCACAAGTAAGCTTGTAGTAAGGATTCCTTGCTAATTCTCACAAAAAGAAAAAATTGCTCATACATGAGCCTAAATGTCATTAGCGTGAGTCGGGAACATCCAGTAAAGAGTGCACTAAAAGCATTCTTATTTCTAGGGATTCCTGTGGGACCGTATCTTAATTTCTCAGGACTTCAGTAAAAAGTACCTTAAACCAAGTGGATTAAATGAACAAAAGCATATTGTCTCATAATTCTGGAGGTTACAAGTCTAAAGTCAAGGTGTTGGCAGAGCCAGGCTCCCTCTGGCGTACTTCTTGCCTCTTCCTTTCCTTTTTGTATTTGTCAGCAATGCTTAGCATTCCTTGGCTTGAAGATATAGTTAGCAATTTGGTGAGACCTGGTCTCAAAACAAAAAATAAAAAGGGCTGGGGATATAGCTCAATGCAAAGGTCCTGGCTTCAATCTCCAACACCCACCCCCTAAACCCCTCACTCTAATCTCTGCCTCAGTTGTCCACAGTTGTCTTATCTCTGCGTCTTATGTGGCATTCTCCTTTTCTTATGAGACCATCAGTCATACTAGATTAGGGCCTACCCTAATGACATCATCTTAATTTGATAACACGTGCTAAGACCCAGTTCTCAAGTAAGGTCACATTCACAGACACCAGGGTGAGGGCTTCAGCATATCATGGGGTCATTGTTAAATCCCAAATAGACCACTTTGACATTGGTGGGAGAAGGCTGAGGGAATGTAAGCAGATTAACAGAACATGTTGATGAGAATTGGCTGCAGAAGATGAAGGAAAAGGTTGTCAGCAGACAAGTGTGGCTAACAGATGTGAACTGATGAAAGCAAAGCAGTAAGGAAAGTAAAGACTAAGGATACAGTAGACTTAACCACAGAAGTCATTGTGAGGTTACTGGAACACTATCCACAGAGTCGTGAGGGCTAAGGTCACCTGGCAGTGAGTGGGTAAAAGGGTGAGCAGGATACGTGGATATGAAGACCACAGGCGAGTTTCTCGGGATGGTTAGCTGTGCTAAGAGACCAGGTAGCTATGGCAAGCACACTGTGATTCAAACAGGACTGCTGGTAGCAAGAGTTTGAAAGCACCTGGTATTTAATGGTGTTTCTGCACATGAATGGCCAGCGTTCATGTATCTTCTATAGCTGAGAACACTGCACACAGAAACTTCCAAATCAACATGAAGACAATACCTATGGATGCTTTGAAGCATCAGGGTCTTATGAAACATACTTCAGTGAAGAGGCTGCTTCCATATATAAATCATCATCAAAACTTCTCATGGGTAGCGGTGGCTGCGATGGGATCCTGGTTCCCATCAAGAAGACAGTAAAGTCTTCTGGGATTTGTAAGTCACTGTCTCCATCTCTTCTCCACTGCATCAGTTTGGGTTCCCCAGAGAAACAGAAGCAAGACAGTGTACAGTCAGGTGTCCCCTAACAACAGGGATATGTCCTAAGAACGGTATTGTTGGGTGGTTTCATCACTGTGCAAACATCTGCCAATCAGTGACTCTGCCCGCCTTCTTGAGGGACTCAAAAGACTGTAAGTATGAAAGATGTGAGGCTTTTGCAGCACAACATGGCATACTATTTCATGTTCAACTTTTAATAAATAGAAGTGCATTCTAAAAAAAATGTAGCACAATAAGTACATAACCCAGTAACATAGTTATCAATTATCATTAAGTATTGTGCACTATACATAATGTGCTGTTCTTTTATATGATTTGCAGCTCAGCAGTTTGTTTAACGCCAGCTCCATGACAAACACCTGAGTATGCCTCATTCTAGGATGTCCCTGGATTTGTGGTGGCAAACCTGTGGCACGCATGCCCCAGCCAGCTGTTTGTCATCAATGAAAGCTCTGAAAGGTTCACCATCACTGTACTAGGTGATGGGAATTTTTCAGATTAATTATAATCTTAAGAGACATGTAGTTCATTGTTGACCAGAATGTCATTATCAGTCTTTATCTTTGTCTGCATACATAGAGTTTCATTTTAACAAATTCTTTCACATGGGGGAGTTGGGGATTTATAGGATAAGTTAAAAACTCAGGCAGAACTCTAATCAGCAGAGCTCAGCTGTGCCTAACTGTAACCCCAGCTCCCTGGGAGGCTGACATAGAGGATCACAAGTTCAAGCCCAGCCTGGGCAACTGAGCAACTCAGTGAAACAGTCTCAAACTAAAATTTTAAAAGGCCTGAAGTTGTAGCTCAGTGTGAAGGCCCTGGGTTCGACCCCAGCACCACATCTGCAGCCCCAACCCCCACACTCACACACTTGATTACACACGTCAATCACATCTACAAATGCTCCCACAGCAACACCTAAATCAATGTTTGACTACGTAGGGGAACCACAGCCAGCCATAACCTTGACACACAAAAGTGACCTTCACCCTATTCTCCCCCAGTGACCTCTGAGAAGGTTACCAGATGTGGTCTCAGCAATCAAATAAATGTCTGCGGTTGAGGACATGGGTGTGGGCTTCATTATTTATAGCATACTATTTTCATAACGAAATTTATACGGTAAGTAGGGTTAATAGCCACACATAAAACTATTTAAGACAACTGGCTCACAGAATTATAGATGATCACATTCTTTCTAACTGTAAAAGTTTACACCCTAATATGTTTTGCCCATTCATGTTATAAAGATAAAATGGCATTTTATATTCACGGTGTGAAGATACCAGGCCCTGCCCGTGGCAATTACCTCATTATCTTACAGTAACACTATTTATTACTATCTGGAGGTGTTGTTAATCTCCTTTCTCCTTAGAGGAGAATTTTATACAAGGCAGATCTGTTTTTTCTCACTGTGCAGTAGCGCATTTAATTATCAAAGGATCAAAAGCATCTTGTTACAACGTGGTTGTGGAGCAGGGACTGCAGGGGGATTGTGACAGATGGCGTAGGTATGATTTCCTGAAGGAAAAGGAGTCAACAAACCGAGGCCCCAGAGGATGACAGCTTTAGAGTGAGACCATGTCAGCGCCCTATTCCTACCGCAGAAGACTGTTGAGATCACATGCAATAGGAAAACCATACAAAAAAGCAAGAGCAGTTTCCTGTAGACATACAGAGCATTGGAAAGTGTTACCAAAGGTGCTCCCTTGGGAATGCAAAACATTGTTAGTAGTCTTTCAGTTTTCCATCCGCGGCACCTGTCAGAAAATGGAGAAAAGGGTAAAGCACACACCTCAAGCAAACCTCTCCGAACTCCCCCAGTTAAATGAGTTTTACAATCCCACATTCCCTCCACATTCCTTCTACTCAGAGAGGATTTTATTACAGCTTCCCTAAAGGTTTTTTTAATTGATATGGCATACTACACTGCCTAAAGATAGAGAACTCACGGGTAAATATATAACGGTGTCATTGATAACTCACTCTTTAGGAGAACGCCAGCTTGCCTTTGTATACAGGGCTTGTGCGATGACTAAACCAACACAGCCAGCCGTTTCAGATGAGCAAGAGGGGAAGAAACCCCGGAGCCACCTTTCCCGTTTACGTTTCCCAGCTCCAACCTGCAGATATGATTAAAAGCTGTCACTCACGTACATTTCAATTTTCCTGCCAGCCACATTCATTACAAAATTTTAGACATATCAGAAAAGGATAATTTACTGAATAGATGCTGAATTTGCTGTTAGAAATTAAGAAGTACTCAGAAGCTCATTTTATATTTTGTGAGATCATTTATTTCAGGGTATTGTGTTTTCGATAAAAGCACTGTGTTTAGTCTTTACATGTATTGTATAAGGTAGAGTAAGCACCTTACAGTGATTTAAATGTTTTTTTATTATTAGGTCCTACCAAGAAAAGAATGTGGGTTATATTACTGAAGGTGATTGTTTTTATTACATAAATATTTTATGCTATCTTCTCTCCATTTCTTTCCCTGACACTTTATTACCATGGACTTTTATTAATTCCATGCTTGATATAAATTAAATGCGAGATTTTGATGTGTGTGCTGGTGAGGGCCTTGAGGGCACAGAAGCTCTTCTGTAAGATGACAATTGCTGAACTTCTCCTAGGATTAATTTGTCTAACCACAGTCCCTGAGCTCTCCAAGGAAGGGATGATTGGGAAACATAACAGCAGGCTGCAAATACGAGAATTCCTAAGTGCCTACCTGTGCACTTTGTGAGAACTCAAAGACAGGGTCACCTTGCAGCATTTTATAAGGGGCCTGTGACACTGAACACAGCCAAAGTCTCTGTTGCTCAAAGTTGATGCACTTGTCTAGGGACTTCATTACTTGCTGGCACCTGTGTATGAGGCCAGGTGGGGCAAGGAAGCACAAAGCCCCGTGGTTGCCATTGTTAGCGACTCACACCAAACACGGCCCTGGCAGCTGACACCAGCCCTGCCGGCCTCGGGGGCCTGGGGACTCGGGCTCACACTCCCTGTCTTCATTATTGTCCTGACCTTGAAGGGACTCACTGCAGCTATTTTTGTAGGTTCCTCCCATAAGGAAAAGGATAAACCAAGTAGAAATACTTAAATGAACAGGATTGATTAAGAACAGTGAAAATGACAGGAATAAGGAAAAGGCAGATAACCTACAGCAGGTTAGAGATTCGCTCCAGACCTCACAGTGAGGCATGAAGGTAGAAACCATGGATTTTTCTACAGCCAGTTTCTTTAGTGATTTATGAAAGCCCCCCTCCTATAGGAATACAATTATCATTGACTCCAGACTTAAATTATGAGGCAGAAATACATAAAAACATGTATATATGTATACATGAACATCCATATGCATACATATATATTTTATACTTACACTCATAAATCCATACTCCCCTAGTTCCCACCCATGGCGGGTGTCTTTCATGCCTGGCCGAAGGCCTTGGTCATCTGAGTTTGCATAATCTTTATTCTGGGCTAGGTCTGAAGGGGTGATCTCTTTCTGGGACATTCCTGGGTTGGTGCCAGAAGGAAGACAGGGTGCAGGCTGAATAAGCAGTGGCCCTGACGGCTTCTCCTTCAAAGTGGCTTGTATCAGCATTTCATTTGGTTAAATCAGTTGCACAGTTGAAACCCTAAAATCAGTCAGGTAGGAGATACAATTTTCTCACAAGGGACCCAGAAGTGAGGAAGGAAATACTTTTGGAAAATAAGTATATGGGAAATAGAAAACTAGGATAAATCCTTTTTGCTTATAGATTTTATGTAAACCTAAAGCCATTAGCAGTCAACTCTACAAGAAATGTGCAAAATCAGTACTCATTGGTTGTGTTAAATGTTTTACTGAAACTAAAATTCCATACATTGTGAAAGAAATATTACAAAGCACAAAGGTTCTGGTTTTGTTGATATTGTCGCTTATGTTTGCAGTTTAGCTAGCTAGACACACCTGGTCCGCAATGTCTAACCTGGCGCCACAAAGGCATCTGTAGCAGCACACAGTGAAATTCTATGACAGTGATAAGATAGTTGCTCAAATGATTCAGAATACACTTATTGTTTAGATTTTGCTCATTGATATTAAAACATAATTCATTGAAACTACTCCAGCTAGCTGGATTATGTCATTGGAATTTCAGGCAAAGAATTTAGTGAACATTCTGGGGAAAGCGTGTGTGCATCTACTTAGTTTCACGAAGGCTCACCCTGTTCGCAGCAGCTGCCTGAACTCTGACAGTAAAGACCAGACAGGAAGTAAGTAAGCCATGTGGCACCCATCGGTGGTTGACCAGTCTCCTGATCCTCTGTCTCCCACCAGATAGAGAACTCACAGGTAAATATATAACGGTGTTATATAGGACACACAGGGCCATTCCATGGTGCTCCTCCAGTCCTGTCTGCAGGAGTGTGGCAGACCATCCTAGGCCAGTTCAGAAAGCACCAGCCACTGACCTAGGCCAAGAACAAAGAACCCCTTGTTGGAAGCAGGACTTTGAATAGCATTATGATTTGTTGTTGTTTGATAGGTTTTATCTTCTACATTTTGGCTTTGACTTTTCCTAAAATTTTCTGAGACTTTTAAACTAGAAGGAAAATGCAGGCTCCTGGCTGCTAAGCCCCATTAAGGGAAGTATTACGAGAAAGTGTGGTTAAGCTACCGGTGTCCCACCTCACAGAGGGCAATTCAGCTTTACACAAGAGCACATTGTGGGCTGGAGTAAATTAGATTCAGCACATTTTTAAAGGTGGATTTGAAATCTGTAATGGCAGCCAGCAAACTAAAACACAGGAGGATATTGAGGCAGAATCAGAAATCATAATATTTATCAAAAAATCATATGTCACCTTACTCTTTCAGTCCAAAAGTTCACATAACACTAACCTTGAGCAGAAAGGAATGCTGCTTAATATCACACACAAAACATCAACACTGTTACACTAATTTTCAGGAGTTTAAAAATACTATTAAAATGACATTGTTCTTTTGGAATGTTGTGACTATTCCTCTTTTTCTTAAGATTGGCAGTTTTAGACAGTATCTTCCTTGTCGATATGACCTTCCAGGACTAGTAGAGACTTGTCCAAATTTTCTAAGTCCCGATTTGTGATTCCAGAAACCCAAATGAACGGAACTGCTGATTACCGTCTACAGTGACCCATGAGAACTTGTGATGTCCTGAACACGTGTCGCCCTATGAGGCAAGTAAGTGGCTCGTAGTTATTATTCTTTCTCCAGAAGAGAACATTGCATCCAGAGCAGCTAATATAGCACCAAAAACAACTGAAGAGTTTTTGAATGGGTGTGTTGTGAGCAGATCTAGTTGTTACAGTTCCAGGCTGACGTTTCATCCACTGGACTAAACCACATCCCCTGGCATAGAACTACATTTAGATCAGAGGCTACTGTGGTGAGTGGAGGTGTTTCTAAGAGATCCTGAAAGAGGTATGAAAAAATGGAAGTCTAATAAATTTAATGCCTATGGGATGTTGGTGAAATAATACTGCTTTTATTGTCATCGGCAGCTATATTTTGCTTCATACTTCATACTTCAGGTCTCTTGAAAAATTTTTGGCCATAATTTTTTAAATTTTATAAATGAAGTTGTATTTTAAATATCCAAGTGGAACTCCCTATTTAAGGAAGGAAGTCTTTTGTGTCTTTCCTGGTAATATGAATAATCGCCCTACACACACACTCAGGGGCTTTATATTCTTAGATTCAGCACATTTGTGTTTCCTTATTACAGGGAATGCTCCAAGTTTGATTAACGGGAAAATAACATTTCACAACAGTTCATTTTTGACAGACGTATAAAGAGTTGAATATATTCATTTAAAGCTTTTATCTGTCCTATAGGGGGTGGTATAGAAGTTGCAGTAGATAGCAAGGCAGTATTCTTTCTTCTCCTAGTAAAATCTCACGACCATATTTTTAGACCATGCTTCTCTGCGCCTGTGGCCTTAAATTGTTAGCACGTCTTCTACGCGTGGGTTGGCTCTGAGTTATCTTTTTTACAGATATCTGTCTAATTGGTAGCAGCTGTTAATCAAGCACATTGTCACAAATCCTGTAGTACAGCATTCATTCTAAAGGTTTGTGGGTTTTTACACTTTGAAGGGAAGCCATATGCATGAGATGGAGCAGATTTCTAGTAATTATATTGAGTTGATATAATTTGGCCTGAAATATCTGATTTGAATGTGTATGTTGATCCAACTCCCTGGGACACTGTCAGGTTTTATCAACATTTCGTGCTCTTCATACATAGCCTAAAAGGAAATGTATCCTTCACTCTGGTTTACAGGTTCCAGGAGAATTAAAAAGTAGCAGTCTGGGGTTTGCATCCATGTTCTATCATCAAAGCTTGAAGTTACTCAGCTCCCCATAAGTGTTTGTGGAGACGCTGTCCCTGCTACATTCTGGATCCTAAGGTAAAGAAAGCACAGTCCCAACCTCAGAAGCCCCTTCCAGTCAGAGCAGCTTCACTCACTAGAGCACAGGGAAACTGAGCCCAGTCTCTGAAGTTCCCTGATCCACAGGCTCCTACATTCTCCAAGGCTTGTATGCCGAAACCCGACACCAGGCTGAAACCACGCCCAAAATTCATGGCGCTAAGAGAGCCACCTTTGGGGGCCTATGTGCACCTTCCCACGGGAGCCTGTCAGGATGAGATCCACATGTGTCTTTCAACCTCAAGCTGATCAATCAACTCCCAGAAGGGTCAGCCTCCCACTCCGTCAACCCATAGTCCAGGCACTGATGCAGGAGGTACGTGGCAAAGCTGCTGGGGAAAACGAGCAGGACTTGCCAATGGCAAGACTCAGGGCAGCGCAGGGACTTCTCATGAGCTCCCACGGGGCATGGACAGCATACAAGAAGACTGGACACCACCTGTCTGCGTTCCCACCATGGCCTGTGCTGCGTTTCTCCACACGGCACGTCCTTCCAGTTTTGCTTTCACCCTCTTTTTCTCTTCGTTCATCCCAAGTTCACTTTGCAGAATTGGTTTCACCTATGCACACTCACCCAACACTTTTCAAATAAAATTTTGGCACCATTTTTGACTTGTCTCATCCAATGCTTTGAGGCAAGAAGGACCTGGGATACTCTCTGCTGGCAAGTCATTTCCAGTGAAGCCACCTGACAACCGCACTGCTGTCACCGTAGTCCTCCGTTCCCCCTCATCCCCAGTTCGGTAGCGATCTCCTCCCTCCCCTGCGCTCCCCAAGTCCCCGTCGTATTATCAGATTGTTCCACACGGTCTCAGCAGCCCGCGGTGGACTCCTCCATTTCTGCGCCTTAGCTGGACCTCCCTGAGGGTTCCTGTTCCCACATAGTCTTCACTCTCATGTACTAAGTACCTAGGCTGGTACGCGTTTTGCACCCCAATGTCACGTCTCCTTCCCTCCGGAACAGACTGCAGCTTCCAAAGAGGTGCCGCTGCCCCTCCCGCCACATGCTCTCCTGCCGTGAGCCCTTGCCTCCTAGGTGGGACCTCTCACCTTCTCAGCAAACGCGTCTCCTTCTGCATCACCTTCCTCCCTCCCCCCTGGTGAAGCTCCCGTTTACATTTGTGGCTCCCGTCCCTCACTTCCTTCCCACTCCTCAGCCTGCCCTGGTGGCTCCTGTCCTAGCACTGTCCCCGTATAGGTCTCACTGTGGTCAGTGGAGACCTCTGTAGCGCTCATTTCAGTGGAGTTTTCACCTTCAGTTTGAAATGATGTGAAAGATAGAGGTATGGTTTTCAGGAGTGACAAGTTAGTGTAAGAATCATTCAGAGAAAACCTTAAATATCCAAAAAGAAAGGGACCAAAGGAGGGGAGGAAAAAAACACCAAGAAAAGAAATCTCAGAGGATGCTAATACAGCAGGCGAGAATAGCCAGGCACGGAGGCACACGCCTCTAACCCCAGCGCTCAGGAGGCTGAGGCAGGAAAATCACTGGAGTTTGAGGATAGCCCGGGCTACAAAGTGAGCTCAAGGCCAGTCTCAAAAAGACATTAAAAAAAAAAAAAAAAGGTGAGAATCAAGGCAGGTGGAGCAACCACTTGCAAAATAATCAGCTTGGTTGTTAATTTGACCGGGTTGAGAGATGAGCAGAGAACTGGTCCAGCAGACCCATGGGTGAAGGTGAAAGTGTTCCCAGAGAAGATTTGCCGTGAGTCAGAGAAGTGGGTGGGCCAGGCTCAGCCTGGATGTCGCCAGCGCTATATAATAGGCCAGGGCCTCTGGCAGACGGGAACAGTGGGAGAAAAGGAAAGCTGATGGCTCATGCGTGCTTGCGCTCACTCGAGCCAGTGTGTTTTCCAGTGGCTTTCATCCCTGGGCATCAGGCTCCACGTTCCTCAGCCTTTGAAGGTTGGCTCGCACACCAGCACCAGTCTTTTCAGGTTTATGGCCACTGTGGAACTATTCAGCCTCTGATCATGTAAAGCAGTCTCCTCTTATATATATAATATATAATATTATATATATATATATATTCTCTGGGTTCTGTTTATCTGGAGAACTCTGATTGGCATGGTGTAGATACTTATAAGTAGCTTTTAAAGAGACAAATAAATTAATGGGCATACAAAAAAATCACAAACATTTCATGACCTATGAATGCATAGAATGGAATAAAAATTAAAATGAGAAACAAGGGTGGAAGTAGATCAGAACATGATGGGAATTGCAAAAGTAAAAGACCACGGGGAATGAAGGGAAGCCACAAGAAAACTGCTCAGCAGAGGCAGAGACGCAGTACACATGGCCAGAGGGGTTCATGAGTCAAAAGACGATTCAGGGAAATTAGGGAGTGCAAGAAGTCTGGCTGGCTTTTAAAACTTCAAAGGTAGAACGATTCCTGGAGATAGGATGTGTCTGCGGGGTTGTGAAATTAAAAGGGAATTGAAACAAAAGTCAGTGGGCTGAAGGTCAAAGAACTAGGAGAGCAGAGCAAAGTTTTAATTATTTTTGTAATCTTAGGACCGTGAAGCAGACTGAAAAGAAGCCAGACTGTCTCTCTCTTGTCTCAGGGTGAAGTATGCATTTCCTGTCCCCCTGGAGGTTAGCGACTGTGCCATACACACATGGGATTTTGTTCAAGACAGTGAAAGATAAGGGAGAATTTCTAATTCCCTCCACTTATACCCACCGTTGAGCCAGTACTGTCAGTCAAAAGCAACACACGAAAATCTGTCCAATTTATGTTCCAAGTGAGGCCAGCCAAATGTTAAGGAAAATAGGAGATTAGCAATTAATTTAGCAGTAAGGATGATGTCAATGTCAGGCTGCCTCAAATTTTGACTTAGTTTCTTCCTTTAAACAACTCTTTGTTAGACATGAGATACAAAGAATAAACATGGAAAGTTTCGCCAAAATCTGATCCAAAAACTGTGTCTGGAGTGAATTTTCTCAGTCATCTAAGTACCCAGCCAATTGGTCAGCATGACTTGCTTCTCTGGGGCTCAGTTTTCTCATCTGCAAAGCTGGGATAATAACAGAACCCTTCCTGTGGCATCTGAGTGGTGAAATGTGATGATACTTGTAATCTAGCACAGGGTGAACTGGCGCATAGTAAAGATTCAAGAAATAAGAGTAATTGTGGCAGATTCCCGTGAGAATGAAACAAAGCCCAGACCTCCCTAAGTACCTTTCTGTATCCAGTACCCACAGGTGTTTCCGTGAAAGGACTACATGGGAAGCTCACCACTCATAAGTGGAAATCTCATCTTTCAGCATGATGGTATTTGGAGTTAAGGTCTTTGCAGGTGGTTAAACATAAGGGGAGCCCTTATGAATAAAATTAGTGTCCTCATAAGAGGGACCTCAGAGAGCTTCCATACCCATCTGCTGGGTAAGGACACAGCAGAAAGATAGCCATCTAGGAAGCAAGAAACAGGGGCTTGCCAGACATCTAATTTGCTGGTGACTTGATTGGGAACTCTTCAGCCTGCAGAACTGTGAGAAATAAGTTCCTACTGTTTATAAGCCCCCCAGTGGGTAGTACGCCATTATAGTACCCCAAATGAACCAAGACAAGGATAGGAACTCGAAAATCACTCTGGGCTTCTGATGCAAGACAGACTCTCCCAAATTCACAAACAATCATAAAAAGAAGTATAAGAAATTTATTTAGAATAGAGCATATAGTCATTTGCTACGGTGTGCATTATGAAGGGCCACAGATTGGATAGCTAAAAAAAACTGAAATTAATTTCTTTATGATTTTGAGTTAGAAATGTACTATCAAGAGATCAGTGGGGTTAAATTTTTTTGGAAAGCCTCTCTCTTTGGCTTATACATGGCCATCTTCTCTTTGTGTCTTCACAGATTCCATATGACCAGTTGTTATGGTTTATACATTGTGTCAACTTGGGGAGTCTAGAGGTTTGGCTGAGTGACTCTGCAGGAAGCCAAGGTGCTTACTTTGTACATATCCTGAGCCTGTGGAAGAGGAGGGCATGGAGACTGTGTGGGAGATGCATGCCCCCTGGGTGGGGGTAGGCTGTTTACAGGGTAAGGGAGAAAAAGAGGCTACTTGCAGCCATTCCTCCCTTTTGCTGGTTGTTTTTGCTGTGCTCTGTTGCCATGAACGCTTGCCCTCTGCCATGTGCCACTCTGCCTCAGAATCAGCCAAGTATGGAGTGAAACCTCCACAAACTGTAAGCTAAATAAACCTTTCCTTCCTTCATTTTGGGTGTTGGGTATTTTGTCTCAGCAATGAGAAAAAAGTAACCAAGACACCAGTCATATAGAATTAATGCTCACCCTAATTACTTCATTTAATTTTAATTACCTCCTTAAAAATCATGTGTTGGTTAATCTTGGTTGTCAAAAATTGGTAAGGCATATTTCTGGGTGAGCCTGTGAGGATGTTCCCTAAGACAACTGGCATGAGGGTGAGAGGACTGAACGGAAACACCCACCTTGAATGAGAGTAATGTCCAACTAGGTTTGAAACCAGATGGAACAGAAGGCAGAAGGAGGAAGCTTCCATGCATATGTGCACTCTACTCAGCTCGAGCAGATGTGTTTGTACTTATACCCATCAGTCTTGGACATTAGACTCAAGGTCCTTCAGCCTTTGAACAAGACCTTGCACCAGCAACTCTCCAGGGATTTCCAGTCCTTTGGCCTTGCAGTATGACTGTATTGTTAGTCACTCTTGCTTTGAAGCTCCCAGTTTCTTGGAACAAGCAGTTAACAACTGCCTTGGCTCTCCAACTTGCCATTGAGAAACTATCCAGTCTCTAATTACGTGAGCCAATCTAATTAATCTTCTCTTGTAAAGATATATATTCTATTAGTTTTGTTCCACTGGAGAGCTCTGACTAATCCAAATTTTATCTACAAACATAGTCATATTATGAGGCACTGGAGGTTAGAATTTCAATTAATGAATTCAGTGGGGATGGAATTCAGTACATGAAAAGAAGTATCAGTATGAAGTTATATAAGCTCTAAATAATTTTTTGGAAAATTTGAAACTGACTGATGGGTGATTCAGGGTGGAGAAAGTCCTGAGTCAAAGAGGGTTGAAACAGATGTGAAGACTATGCTTCAGAGAAGACCTCCAAGGGACTCCAAAGTCTAACTTAATTATGAAAATTATAAGGGACATATCCTGGGATATGGGATGACTGTCTAAAGGTCTGAGTAAAGAAAACCTCACTTGTTTTGGTCAAGCCTCAGCCCTGCTCATGTCAAAGCTGAAGTTGGAGTACTGAGTTCTAAGGAAATCCAGCCTCCAGTATCAGTGGAGTTTAGGCAGCTCTGTGGTTCACAGTAAGATCCTCTTCAGCTAGCCATGGGCTTTCTAATGTGCCTGATCTTCCTCAGCCATCTCAGTTACTTTTCTTATTGCTGGGACAAAATTCCTGACACCCATATGTTAAAGGAGGAAAGGTTTACTTCAGCTCAGTTTGTAGAGATTTCAGTCAATGGCTGGCTAGCTCCAAAGCAGGCTGGCACAGCAGAGAAACAGTCCATGGCAGGGAAGGCAGGAACCAGCACGCAGCAGCAGCAAGCCTGGCTTCCCTCTCCCCCGCTACATTCCATCCGGGCTACGCACCTATTGATTGGTGCCACTAACACCCAGGGCAGACCTTCCATTGTCTATACCCAGAAATATGCTAAACCCATTTAGTTGTCATACACCATAATCTCAGTACCACACACCCTAGATCCAGTCGCCTCTGAAAAGCCCCTCCTATGAGCACATGAGGCTTTGGGGGGGCATCTAGATACACACCATAACATTAGCCTTGGTGAAGGTGAAGATTCTCTTCTGACCACCTGGCATCTGTAAACACAGAGCTTAGACTGGGTCCTCCCATGCAGGAGGGGGATCTATTCGTAATAAAGATCTATACAACCTGAAAGAAATCCACACAAGCTCCCTATATTAAATAATATACACTCCCATTTAAAAATAACAAGAATAGATTATCAGAAATTTGAGGAAAATTAAGGCTTCAAGAAAAAGAGAAGAGGAGCCAACAGCAAAATTAACTCTGGGAGTGCTATAGTTTAAGTGCAGCTTCCCTCTCCAAGCCCTCAGGTACTGAAATGTAATTTCCCTAGCGAAGTGTCAAGTAGGCAGAGATTTAATCCAGCCATGACATGTAGAGGTGGACCTTTGGAAAGCACTTTAAGAAGGATTAGGGTTAGGTAAGGTCACTGGAGGAACCCTGTTATTGAATTCTGGTGGCCTTACCAGAGGAGGGCAAGAAACCAGACAGACAAAAGAAATTTATGCTCTCTCTCTCTCTCTCTCTCTCTCTCTCTCTCTCTCTCTCTCATGCATGAACATACCACAGGATGTTCTACACCACCTTAGGATTCTGCCAGCAAGATGAGGGTCCTAGACCTTGCACTTCCTGAACCATGAGCCACCATAAACCTCTTTTCTTTATATGGTAGCCTGCCTTCGGGAATTTTAGTATAGCAGTGAAAATCAGACTAATACAGTGGGCTTCAGAAATGATTCAGGAGAGTTTAGTGGAAAAAAATGAAATAAAAAGATAGACATAAAAATAAATTTTAAAGAAAAAATAAAAAAGAAGGAAACTAACCAGGCCCAGACAATAATATCCTAATAAAAATTTCCAAAGAAAAGGATAATAAAAATGGAGGAAGGGAATTATCAGAGAAAAAAATAAAAGAACATTTTTCCAAAAGCCTGTGTTCAAACTGGGTGTGGTGCCACATGCCTATAATCCCAACTCTCAGGAGGTTCAGGCAGGAGGATTGCTGTAAGTTCAAGGCCAGCCTAGACTACATAATGAGACCCTGTCTCAAAAAAACAAAAACAAAATAGTGTTCAAACTAAACAGAGGAGAAAAAGACTCATAAAACTCCAAAAAATCAAGCGTGAAGAACCCAAATTTGTGAGAAACAAAGCCCAGCTTACTTAGAAAGAGAAGAGCATCAGGTTGACATGCCACGACACTATCCTGTTGTCCCTTCTCCTCAGGACTGAACTCGAGGTCTCTGTACCAAGCTACTTCCCAGCCCTCTAAATTTTTTTTTTTTTAATCTTGAGACGTGGCCCTGCTAAGTCTCCAAGCTGACCAGGCTGAGCTTGGACTTGCAACCCAGCTGCCTCCCCTTGCCAGTATGCTGAGATTGCAGATTTGTGCTACCAGACAAGCTACATCTGTCAGCAACCTTGGACTTTAGAAAAAGAGGGAATTTGGTTTCCAGTTTTCAGAAGAAAAATAATCACGGGTAAAGATGACATACAAAGTTTCAGACATGTACATGCTCAGAATTTCCCTCCCATCAATCTTTTCTTTGAAAAGTAATTTTTTCCAGGTGAGGACATAGATTTAAAAGAGTCAGTAGAGAGGGTTAGAGGACACAGGGCACCGGAGGAACGCTAACCTCCTCTATCTAAAAGTACTGACTACATCAAGATAACTCAAGATGCAGACATTTAACAGCATCATTGGAATTATGATTAGCAACAGAACACCTGAAAATGAAACAGGAACTCATTCCTAGGGAAATTTACTTCTCAGTCACAACAGATGGATAATCAAACCAGAGGCTAATAATGCCAGTATCTATTTTTAGCATTGTGTAGCTAACTACCAAATGAAAACAACACCCAACCCAAGGCAGAAGAGGTTATCTCTGAACTCAAGAGTCAGTGGGGCGGGGGGTAATAAACCGCAGGGAAGATATTACACCCTTTGCACTACTTGAATTCTGATCTCCATGTAAATATATTCTTGTTACAATAATTATAAAGGAAAAAATTTTCCCCAGGAGTCCTAAATCTCAGAGATTGTGCTTTCAAACCACAAGTTCTCCCTCCTCTGATGTTGGATTCTTCAAGCAGCCGTGTGCCGTCCCCCGCTATCAGAGCTAAACAAGATGTCTGTGACCGCAGCAGTGTACTGGCGCGGTCTTCTCCTAGCTAAGTAACATTTCAGAGAGTTCAGTGGTTTCGTTTTTCACGCCATCCCCTCCTTTTTCATCCACACCCTTTCTCTCCGCTTTTCTAGCCACGTTGCTGTAAAGTCACAGCTTCTAGGTAATATAACTGTGGAATTTGTCTTCTATGAAGAAACACTCTCAGGTCTATATAGCCGGAAAAATAGATCATGAAATCTTCACCTTTTTAATAATAAATTTGAATAATGTGATGGTTTGACTGTGATGGTTTGACTAAAAATGCCTTGTTTCATACGCGCGCGCACACACACACACACACACACACACACACACACAAAAGTAATTCTAGGGTATAACCCACGGTGTGGATGGGGGAGAACAGACCAATTGAGGTAACAGTGTTTTCAGAACCTTAAATTGAATTTCACTTTGCCTCTGTGAAATGAAATGAAGCAGAGAACACTTCTCAGTGGTAAAGAACCAGAATGCAGTCAGGCATGGTGGCACCTGCTTGTAATCCCAGTTCTCTGGGAGGCTGAGGCAGGAGGATTGCAAGTGAGCCCTTGCTGGGCCACTTAATGACTTAGCGGGGCACTGTTTACAAATAAATAAAAATGGCCGGGGATGTAGCTCTGAGTCACCTTTCACTCCTTTCCTCTGCACAAAGTAGAGGCGAAGCCTGCGCCTTCCCAGATTTCTTGCTAATGTTCGTGTTGGCCCCTCTTGGTCATCTTGCCCAGGACTTTCACTGATAAGCCCTGTATTTCAGCTGCCTTTTGTAATCCAGTCAATGAGCCTCAGACTTGTGGCTCTCCAATTCTGATGTTCGTGTTGATAAAAAGATGAGCTTTAGAGACGACTGCAGGTTCCAGTTCCTTCAGTCTCATCACACTGAAAAACTGTGCAAACACGTCAGGCTTTTGCAATGCTCACTTATGATATTAGCTTCCATTGCTGCTGCCACAAATTACCACAGACTCAGCAGCCTACACAAGGCACCTGTATCCACATCCCGCTGGTCACAAGTGGGACACAGGTGTCCCACACAAAATGTGAAGTGTCAGCAAGTTATATTCCCTTCAAAATCAGCAATGGTAGAATCCTTCTCACACTGCCATCTCTGTGGCTCAAGGGCCTTCACTCAGAGCTACATCCCCGGCCATTTTTATTTATTTGTAAACAGTGCCCCGCTAAGTCATTAAGTGGCCCAGCAAGGGCTCACTTGCAATCCTCCTGCCTCAGCCTCCCAGAGAACTGGGATTACAAGCAGGAGCCACCATGCCTGACTGCATTCTGGTCCTTTGCCACTGAGAAGTGTTCTCTGCTTCATTTACATTTGACCGGGCCAACCTGAGTAACCCGGGAGGGTTTTTCCTTTTCAAAGCCCCAGACTGCAATCACATTACAAAGTCTTGTCACTGTGTCAGGTAACACATGCGTGAATTCTGGGCTTCAGGCACTGCCACCTCACGGCATCATCCCACCTAACACACTTGTCCAGGATCCTCCCTTGATTCTTGGACAAATGATGCCTTGAATGAGGGTGAAAATATGACTTTGATTTGGAAACTGGCTTCCTAAGTATTTCAAAGTTTATTACCAAAACAACCAGGCCTGTCAGTGAAGCAATCTGCAGCTCCAAATCACAGCAAAGACAGCCACACTCCACCCCTGTAACCTACACCTGTGTAAGTCAGTGCTGACGGTACATAATTTCGAATGATTCCCTGTTAAACCAGTGAAGAATAAAAGCCGGTAGACAACAAAGGCTCAAATCACTGCACAGCTTGTGGGTTGGAGAAGACAGCAGGGGCTGCATTTTACATTATTTCTTTTATTTCTAAAACAACTCTTTTATTAATTATAAAATGAGCATGTGCTCCTTAGGGAAAATTTGAAAAATGTACATGTTTTACATTTTTATATATAGAAAGCTGTGTATACTTCTCACCTTCTTCTCCCATTCTTGTGTAGATTTAGACTGTCAGCAGCCCTCGTTGTCATAACAACACTATCCTTGGATAGAGAAATCATCTCTATTGAGATTAAAAGTTATCTTTAGTTGTTCTTCTCATCTGAGGTTTATCCCAGATGTGAGTGCTTAAAGATCTAGCTGATAAAATACCTCAACCCTCCAGAGCTAATTTGCCCAGATAGCAAGCAGTGAGTAGAAACCTGAAGTGTGAGATGCATTAAGGCCTTTGCAGCAGTGACTACAGTCAGCACTTACCAAGTGTTTTCAGTGTGCTGGGCACTGATGTCCTTTATCAACTCATAAATTCCCCCAACCACCTAGAGAGCGTGGAGCTCTGGATGCAGAACCACACAGAAGGGCTCCCGGCTGCTCTGGCGTATAAACGAAAAAGGCAGGAAGGGCCACAGGGCAACTGTTTCTAACTTTTTCCTGTCACTGCCGAAGGTTTCCATGTTACGTAAAACTTTGGTGAAGTACATTGGTACATTGGTTATGCTTTTCTCTTCTTAGCCTGTCTTTTGCTATAGAAACACCCCCTGGACACATTATGGCTGGTGAGGAAAAGCACTGCACTTTCTTCTGTTGCAGGGACAGCGCTCTCTTCACCCCTACTCACAGATGAGGCTGCGGAGACACGGAAAACCACTGCCCTGCTCCTCACTCCCTCAGGAAGCAGCTGTGGCGGGCCCAGGGCTGCAGATCCCAGGCTAAGCTCCACCCGTGCTGCAGCCTGCTGGGAGCACCGGGAAGCCTTGCTCTTCCCCGCCTATTAGTGCAATAGGAACCGGAGGAGGTACCCATTGAACACCTATAGCTACATTAACCTAGAGAAAAGACTTTTGTAGTATTCAAGCATTAGTGGCAGCTAAGATTTAATGAGCACTTACTGTAACCAGCAGCCGTGCCAGACACTTACTTAATCCACATGACTACTCTGTGAGGAACCATTTTACAAATGAGAAACTGGAACCCTAGAGAGATGGAGCAACTCAGCCATGGTCACACAACGGGCAGTTCTGGGATTCATCCCCATTGTCAGTCTCCTAAGCCTGGCTTCAGGGTCAATACTTCTTACTAAACTCTGTGCCTATGCAGCAGATTTACAGACCTGGATAAGGACGTGCAGACCGCAGTGAGCAGGGGCTTCAGGTTGTAAAGGAAACATGATGGTCTGGACGGCTGTACAAAGGAGGGGTGGGGACAACAGCATCACACTCTGGGTCCTGAGAGCAGCCCACTGTGGGCTGCTCAGCTTAGAGGCGGAGGGGCTGCAACCTCAGTGTGCCTCCGAATTAAAAGTCACCCCAAGACACAGAAACAATATGAGGAGATGCACCATGCCAAGCTGAGGGCAAAGCCAGAGACCAAACAACCTGGCCACACAGCAAGGCCCTCAGAAAGTCTGGGCACGAAGAGCTGGAGTAGATGGCCCATGACAAGTCTGAAGAAATGGAGGGCTCTGCTTCCAAGGAAGCAAGTAAGACCACAAAAATGGAGGGGACACAAGAGCTGGTTTTCAGTACTAGGAGGAACCGCTATTGTGTATAAGGGGTATTCACTTCCCAGCATATGGTTCCATTTTAAAGGGATTTTCAGATGGGGCACATTTTGGGAGAATACAAGGAAAGCCCTACAAACAAAATTGTTCCATTAGGAACTGCGGTTGTGAGTTCCTCTTCACCTGAACTATTTACTCCGGGGCTTCATGACCACCTTGCAAGAATGGCACAGGGGGACAGGTGAGCCTGTGGCCTAGGAAGGAAGTCCACAAGGAGTTTCTGCTCTAGATCGAGTTTTAGCTGATGCCTATGGGACTGCAGGAGCTGGGCAGAGCAGGGAAGCAAAAGTAGCGGCATCAGAAATGGAAAAACACAGTCAATGAGAAAAGCGAAGATGAAAAGCTTATCAGGATTGATTTCTAATCTGATCTAAACTCAGCCAGATCTGCTGAGTTTTGTGTTGTGTTCATCTGAGAAGAGGAAGACCTCAATGTTGCTTTATCTCAGGAGTTCGATTTCTACCTAACAAATTACAAACCTGACTGTGGGGTTGTAAATGTGCTTTCACCCTGTGAAACCTTGAAGTATATTGACAATAAATGGAATATATTGTTCCCCGAACAATAGCAAGCTGCTGAGGAAAAGGAATCCCAGGAAAGGAGAGCGGCCACTGGAGATTTGGGGGAAAAATACTTTCAGAATCCCCAGGATCTGGACTTTGGATGGTTGTCAAAATGATACATTTGAAATGTAAAGGATTTTATCAAGGGTTTGATTGTTGTTCATTTTTAATAACTATAGAAAAAAAAATCAAGACAATGCATTCCCCCACTGAAAGGCTACAATTTGCATATTATTATCTCTGCATTGACAGGAAAAGTAATTTCATGTGTAAATGTCACTGCTTTCTACATTGGGAACATATGTGGTTATGTTCTGCCTGGTAAGTGACTACATATTTTTAGGGTTTGTCTGCTTGGCAGCTCAGCCTCTCTGCTTTGTTGGGTACATATTTCCTTTGTTCAAAATGTGCCGCATATTTCTGATTATAGCACAGAACTTGGTTTGCAAAACAAAACCAACCATTTACATTTCCATGTAAATGTTTGCACCATCTGACCTGAGGTTATGCTGAAGCCTTTTTTTACTAGGATTTCTGTTGCCTTCTTTTGTGGTTTTGGGATCACAGCTTGCCACTAAGTAATTAGCTCAGAAGTCTATTGTAATTAGACACCCCTCTTCATCTGGGTCAGGGAAAATGAGTTACATCAAGGATAGTTCTAACTCTAGCCAACTTGTATGTCTTAGTGCATGATAAATGGCAAGAACAAGGATACCGTAAAAATGACGCTCAAAAGTGATGCCCCCACTCACTGCCCCCACTCGGTTTATTGGCCATGGAATAAACGAGTCTATTCAGCTGTAGAGAAACACAATGTATATAAAACATTTCAATGCTTGGCACATAATAAAATTCCACAAAAGGTTTATTTTTAAAAACAACTGAAAAGATCAACAGCTGGGTAGACTTCCTTGGCGTATGTGTTTACTTACCTACTTCCGTTACAAAGTCATTACACTATGTTTTGCTTTTAATATGATGAATATATTTTTAAAGTTTTACTACAATGAAAGTCACATTACCATTAATCCCCTTCATTTTGAACACACTTTTCCAATAATTTTGGCCACTTTTTGAAGCATTTCTGTTTTTTTAATATATATATATATATATATTTTTTTTTTTTTTGGCAGTACTGGGGATTGAACTCAGGACCTCACTCTTGCCAGACAGGCACCTATTCCATTGAGCTATATCCCCAGCCCCTTGAAGCACTTCTGGAAATCTTGTTTCATCATTGTCTTTATTTGCACTATTGCAGCTGCCATAATGTCTTGAATCAATTTAGAACATTTACCTTTCATGGTCAGTAAACTATGTGTGCACATCTAGTGTGCTTGCATATTATGAAATTGACCAAGCTCAACCATAAGCTGACATTAATGAACTGCCTGCTGAGCTGGCACGTTGCACAACTTCAAGAAACACAATTTGCATGGTATCCCTGGGCAAATGTTGCCTTCTGGAACACAACATAAAACTGTGTTATCAAACAATGAACTCACTGAGAGAGAAATCAGGGAAACCACACCCTTCACAATAGCATCAAAAACAAAAAATGAAATACTTAGGAATTAGTCTAATAAATGAAGTAAGAGATCTATATATTGAAAATTACAGGGGCTGGGGATATAGCTCAGTGGAATAAGTGCCTGCCTAGCAAGCGCAGGGTCCTGAGTTCAATCCCCAGTACCACAAAAAAAAAAAAAAAAAGAGAAGAAAATTACAGTACTCTGAAAAAGGAGATGAAAGAGGATTTCAGAAAATGGAAAGATATCCCTTGCTTGTGGATAGAAAGAATCAGCATAGTGAAAATGGCCATACTCCCAAAATTGTTATACAGATTTAATTCAAGCACAATCAAAATACCATTAGCATACCTCAATAAACTGGAGAAAATGTTCCTCAAATTCATTTGGAAACAGAAGAGACCTAGAAGAGAAAAAACAATCCTAGGAAACAAAGATAAGGCAGACAGTATCATAATCCTTGACTTGAAATTACAGTACAAAGTCACAGTGATAAAAACAGCATGATACTGGCAAAAATAAACAGACCTGAGGATCAATGTAATTCGAAGATGCAAAAACAACTCCAAGCACACTCAGCCACTTTATCATTGACAAATGAGCCAAATACCTTCACTGTATAAAAGATAGCCTCTTTAACAAATAGTGCTGGGAAAACTGGCTTTCTATATGCAGAAAACAAAGACATATATCTCTCCCCATGCACTAAAGTCAAAATGCGTCAGAGACCTCAATATTAAAACAGAAACATTCAATCTGTTCAAAGAGAGAATAGGGAGAATTCTTCAATATCTAGGTGTAGGCAAATATTTCATGAACAGAATCCAATCACAGGGGAAATACTACAAACAATCAACAACTGGTATCTCATCTCATTGAAAAGTTTTTGCACATTAAAAGAAATCACCAACAGAGTGAAAAGACAACCCAGACAGTGGTAAACAAATTCTAGCCCATTAACCTTCAGAAAAAGGACTTCTATTTAGAATATATAAAGAATTGAAAAAAATCAGACCCCCAAAATTCAAAGACCCAATTCAAAAATGGGCATCTGAAATGAATATGCACTTCTCAGACATACAAATGGCAAATAAATACATGAAAAAATGGTCAGCATCACTGGTCATTCAAGAGATGCAAATGAAAATAATACTGAGATTCCATCTCACCCCAGAAAGAATGGCTATCATCAAGAAATCAACCAACAACAAATACTGGAGGGGCTGTGGGGAAAAAGACACCCTTTTCCACTGTTGGTAGGAGTGTAGACTGGTACAACCACTGGAAATCAGAATGGGAGATTCCTCAAAAAAAAAAAAAAAAGTCCCATTTGACCCATCTCTTTCCCTTCTAGGTATCTTCCCAGAAGAATTAAAACATCATAAAATAGTGATATACATGCACCCATATTTATAGCAGCATAATTTTTAATAGCTAAATCTTGGAAACAACCTAAATGCACATCAACTGAGGAATGGCTAAAAAAGATGTGGTAATTTTATACAATGGGATATTACTCAGCCATAAAAAAAGATAAACTTGAGACTTTTACAAGTAAATGGATGAACAGTCTGACTAAATTTACATGTCTGTATATGGGTCCATACATCTACAATTCGAAGATATCAATGGATAAAGCAACAACTACTGTTGAGACCATATCACCTTGTCTATAGATTAGTTGTGATTGTACTATTTTCTATGATAATGGGTATCTGTTTGTCAATATGTTTTTGTACTTTTATGTTTCTAAAATAAAAAAA